>JAUJYZ010000348.1:0-140755 GCA_033675265.1 Actinostola sp. cb2023
AAATACTACAGCATTCGCGAGCAATGAACGAGTATATTCAGTTGTAAAGCCGACGATTCTGAATCGAACGAATTGTTGTTGCGAAAATCGTTTGAAAATTGCGCAGGTAATTTGGAGGGCCTCGTTTGCAAGTTTCGGCAGAAAACAACTTCTAAAACCATAGCCAAAAAACAGTTTTAGCGTATATCATGAAGATGTTGGTAATACATAGTAAAATATAAATCCTTTCTTGAGGGTCGGCATCAATAAAGACGTCGTATGCAACAATGCGTTTGCATTTTGCGCGCGCTCAACCGACCAACATACAGATAGAATATTGTAAATATTATGGTAAAAACGACTTCTCATGTATGATAATACTCATGCAAACATCACTTAACGCACAAAGGAACTTTTCAGAGTAAACAGAGTTTCTAATTCAGGTGAAATAAAATTTCCCCAATTTCAATGACAATATCACTAATGCATTCTGAACTGACTGACATTCAATTTTAGCGCCATGGAGCAGAAACTTTAATATTCTCTTGCAGTCTAGTGTGCACGTGCTACAAGTCAATTAGTTTCAATGGTTTTGGCAGAATCGAGCGTCCTGGATCAATGGATTCACTTATCGCACAAACTTGATTCTTTTCTCAGAGAAAGTTAAAACATCGTGAAATACCAACATTATCTTTTATCCAAACAGTGAAATCATGAAAAACAGGATTTGAGGTCCTGATTGCTTTTGCAATTGATTTACCAAAAGGCCATTCAAATGCTGCCTACAACTGAATAAAACCATTCAAATATACTGAATATCATAAAGCCATTCAAATGCTGAATCCATGACATAAAGCCATTCAAATGCTCTAAATAAAAAAGTAGGAACTTTTCAAAGTCAATTAAGTTTCTCTATGTTTTGATCACTGGTTGACCTTGCATTCCATACTCCCCTCCTTTGTGCACAGAACCTCAGTAGCTAAGAATAAATATGTATTGATGATTAATTCAACAGAAACTCACTGAAATCATTGATGGTTCTTCGGTGAAATTCTACCACACAGAAGGAGCGAAATTGAAACATTCTGATAAAATCAAGAGAAAAATTCATTTTAGAAAACTTTTACAATTACGACACTATTCGGCTTCCCAAGCGACAGCTGGTGTGAGTCAGTGAAGTGGTCTTCTACGAAACTTCTAATTTTTGAGACTTTTCGAGACTTTTTTTCATCGATAGAGCACAAAACTGTAAAGTGTTAGTTTAGTTTAAATCTTGAAGACTCAAAATGACATTCGAAAATCAATTTTGAAAACAACAAACAGTCGAACAGTAAACATGTTTGTTTAAGGTCATTAATATTTATCAATTTGATATCGAGAACATTTTGATCAAAAATTATTTCCAGGTCTTAACTGGATGTTTGCGTTTCATCAACAACATTGCAAACTTTAGAATGTAGTGGGGAAAAAAACCATTCATTATTAAAGAAGCCATTCAAATGGCTTTTGAAAGGTATCGTGCAATCAAGTTCCAACGTTCCAATCCACTGCGCGCACAATTAACCTGACGGTGCCAGTAGATCTTGATGGTTGTCCCGCGCTAAGAAACCATTCAAATGCATGTCACACACGGACTTTGACCGTCAGTACGCTTGACCAATCATCTTTTGTTTCCATTCAATAGTAAAGAATTCAAATTATATCTAATAAACCATTCTTCTCTGTCCTATGACCGGATCTTATAAAGAGAGTTAGACAATACTAGTGCTTTTCGAGGATTTGTCTATTTGTCTAGTGGTATTAACGTTCTAGAATCTGAGTCATTTACGAGAAATATGTAGATACCGAAAATGGAACTTAAACTGATTGGATATTAATTAAACAACAGAGTTTCTGTTCGAATATCGCTTTATGGATTTGTTTTTCGTTCAGAATCTTTTTCCTGTGTCGAGAAAATTGTGAAGGTTCAAGCGCAAATACAGCATGGCTGATATTCCTAGTAATGTCACACCGGCGCTACTCGTAGTAGTTGGCTCATTCAACGAGCGAACTATCAAGCGCAATAGAGCTGAACATATTCTATAAACAATCTAATCAAGGTAGGAAAGAAATCATTATTTAGATATAATAATGAAATTATTGCGAAACTTTTCAAGTATTAATTGATCTCCTAACTAAAATATAAGGGGTTCGCATGTCATTGTAACCATAGCAACGAGACCATTGTACGATGGGTTGTAAAGATGGGTGCTGATGCTTGTTGAGGGTGTCACTGACGGAGGGCTTATGATATCAGTGTAGTGGTTGTAATGCTGGTATTATTAATTATGAAAAATTATATTAATATTATTACTACTATTATTATATTATTATTATTAATGTATTTCTTTGGGCGAATAAGTTGAGAATAAATAAAATAACGAGAAGTGTATACATATTTTTTTTATGACAAATATTTCGGGTAGTCTCCACTACCCATCTTCAGTATTCAGCATTCTCAAATTAGTATTATTATTATTATTATTATTAGTGTTTATGGCACCAGAATGGTCAAAAGCCCGATATTTATTTCACTTCAATCAGAAATATTATAATTTCAATGTGATTGACGTTGAGTCTCATTGAAAGATGTAGAACAAAAAATCCAGTTTACGATATCAGCGATTTTTGCGGGAAAATTTAAAAGACGTATACTCACCATTTTGTTCTGAGACTAGCAACACGTATCCAAATGAATGAAAGCTCGCTTAAATAGGATATGTTTGCGCTGGATGACCCGCAAGACGTGATACGTAATACTACGGACTGTGAGCGACTAATCCTGCGTAACCTTAGCGAGAGATCTAGTACAATCCCTTGGATGTGATCACTTGAGTTCCTTGGAAATTGTGTCATGAATCGGCATTGAGACCATGAAGCAACACTCGTGAGTGAGTAAAAATATAATATTACGAGACGAGAAAATCACGCACGTACGCAGCGAGTGGATTAGTTTTCACAAGGAAGAAACGGAAATTATCGGCACTAATGGCATGTAGAGACTACTACACTATTATACTTATATGTACTTTATACACGTATCATTAGATGACTCTAATAAGATAACCTAACAGTCCTTACACAGTAAACTACATGTAGTGCGCGGATATAGTGCTAAAATAGCGCAGCCTGTACTTTATACACGTATCATTAGATGACTCTAATAAGATAAACCTAACATTCCTTACACAGTAAACTACATGTAGTGCGCGGATATAGTGCTAAAATAGCGCAACCTGTACTTTATACACGTATCATTAGATGACTCTAATAAGATAACCTAACAGTCCTTGCACAGTAAACTACATGTAGTGCGCGGATATAGTGCTAAAATAGCGCAGCCTGTACTTTATACACGTATCATTAGATGACTCTAATAAGATAACCTAACAGTCCTTACACAGTAAACTACATGTAGTGCGCGGATATAGTGCTAAAATAGCGCAGCCTGTACTTTATACACGTATCATTAGATGACTCTAATAAGATAACCTAACAGTCCTTACACAGTAAACTACATGTACTGCGCGGATATAGTGCTAAAATAGCGCAGCCTGTACTTTATACACGTATCATTAGATGACTCTAATAAGATAACATAACAGTCCTTACACAGTAAACTACATGTAGTGCGCGGATATAGTGCTAAAAATAGCGCAGCCTGTACTTTATACACGTATCATTAGATGACTCTAATAAGATAACATAACAGTCCTTACACAGTAAACTACATGTAGTGCGCGGATATAGTGCTAAAATAGCGCAGCCTGTACTTTATACACGTATCATTAGATGACTCTAATAAGATAACCTAACATTCCTTACACAGTAAACTACATGTAGTGCGCGGATATAGTGCTAAAATAGCGCAGCCTGTACTTTATACACGTATCATTAGATGACTCTAATAAGATAACCTAACATTCCTTACACAGTAAACTACATGTAGTGCGCGGATATAGTGCTAAAGAGCACCCAAGAGGAAAGCAAGGCTGTAGCCCTTCCGCCCCTCATGCTCTCTTTATACAGCTACACCCATCAATTAATCGTGATACTTAAGATATCTAGGGTTGTTGATACCTTTTTGCATAATGTGAGTGTTATTGAAGTTTGACAGATACGCTTGGAGTGAAGTTTATTCTTATGTCGTGTGACAGTCGTGAACTGATGCGTACGAAATCGTCGTCGCCACGGTGATGACTTAGCCATGTGCGCACTTGGAGTGAATGTGAGCAGAGAGATAAACACGTGTGTGCTGTGTTGCTAAAAATCGAAATATCGTGAAAAGTTTCGCAACAGTTTACGATATTTTTTTTAAAATGCTGTCCATTGTATCAGTTGAATTGCAACATTGGAACTCAGTTTTCTTTTTGGAAAGCTGATATGTTGGCGAATAACGTCATCAGTTAGATAAGTTATGGTATACCATGTTCATAAATAAAAACGCGTTTTTTATTTTCATAAAAAATAAATCTAATTTAACATTAGACATTATATTTGACAATTTAGAATACATCCGAAGTTGTTAATTCAATATTTATTCGACGTAAAACTTCACATTTTCCCTCTAATATATTTGTTCTCTTAAATAGTTAAATTAATATTCGCTTTAGCTTTGTTGAAAGCTAACCCTGTTTAGAGGAACTTACAAATTCAGACAACAATACACGTCCCATCATCCTTTTCGATCTTACAATTTACCCATGATACCTTGCAGCCTTTACCGTTTTTTTGTACTAAAATGTCGACTGTGAATTTCATTATTTTCATTTATATTTTTTTAAATTGCTCCATGTTTGATCGGATTGATGCAGCTATTTTACTAATTGGTAAATGTTTTTACCTTATAATATTTTATACATTACATGTTACAACATTTCGTCTCTAAGATTTGGTATTCGTAGTTGCCATGGTAACTAGCGTAATCTGTTTTTCCGTGGTTACTTATCAAATCAGTCTCCATGGTTACTTATTAAATCAGTCTCCATGGTTACTTATTAAATCAGTCTCCATGGTTACTTATCAAATAAGTCTCCATAGTTACTTATCAAATCAGTCTCCATGGTTACTTATCAAATCAGTCTCCATGGTTACTTATTAAATCAGTCTCCATGGTTACTTATTAAATCAGTCTCCATAGTTACTTATCAAATCAGTCTCCATAGTTACTTATCAAATCAGTCTCCATGGTTACTTATTAAATCAGTCTCCATGGTTACTTATTAAATCAGTCTCCATAGTTACTTATTAAATCAGTCTCCATAGTTACTTAATAAATCAGTCTCCATGGTTACTTATTAAATCAGTCTCCATGGTTACTTATTAAATCAGTCTCCATGGTTACTTAATAAATCAGTCTCCATAGTTACTTATTAAATCAGTCTCCATAGTTACTTATTAAATCAGTCTCCATAGTTACTTATTAAATCAGTCTCCATAGTTACTTATTAAATCAGTCTCCATAGTTACTTATCAAATCAGTCTCCATAGTTACTTATCAAATCAGTCTCCATGGTTACTTATTAAATCAGTCTCCATAGTTACTTATTAAATCAGTCTCCATAGTTCCATCAGTCCATACTTATCAAATCAGTCTCCATGGTTACTTATTAAATCAGTCTCCATAGTTACTTATTAAATCAGTCTCCATAGTTACTTATCAAATCAGTCTCCATAGTTACTTATCAAATCAGTCTCCATGGTTACTTATTAAATCAGTCTCCATAGTTACTTATTAAATCAGTCTCCATGGTTACTTATCAAATCAGTCTCCATGGTTACTTATTAAATCAGTCTCCATGGTTACTTATTAAATCAGTCTCCATGGTTACTTATTAAATCAGTCTCCATGGTTACTTATCAAATCAGTTTCCATGGTTACTTATTAAATCAGTCTCCATGGTTACTTATTAAATCAGTCTCCATGGTTACTTATTAAATCAGTCTCCATAGTTACTTATTAAATCAGTCTCCATAGTTACTTATCAAATCTCCATGGTTACTTATTAAATCAGTCTCCATGGTTACTTATCAAATCAGTCTCCATGGTTACTTATCAAATCAGTTTCTTTCGTTACTCATTCAGTCATTCATCATGTCCTTGGTTACTTGCATTTGAATTTTTCTAGTTTCTGTGGCGACAGTCGCCATGGTTACTTGCATTCAAACAAGGCTCGTCGGTGTCTGCTTAACTGGGACGCCTGCGAGAACTCCCTCCCGCACCTTTCACATCCAAACGGCCTCTCGCCAGTGTGCGTACGTATGTGATTGTTCAGGGTTGTTGAGCCTGCGAACAGCCTCGAACAGAATCCGCACTTGAATGGCTTTTTTACCGCTGTGTATGACAGCATGCGTGCGCAGGTCACTTGGTTGCTCAAACGCCTCGGTACAATACGTGCATTTGTAGGGCTTCTCGGGAACAGACGAACAGATGTGAAGCTGAAGGATTTGTTGCTGAGCAAACGACTTTCCACACTGACCACACTTCCAGATGCTGAGTTCCAGGGCGTCTTCCGCTTCCTGAGCTGCACACGTTTCCTTCATTCGTTCTTGTAAATCTCTCTGTCGTTCTTTCATCTCTTCGATTCTCGCTTCCTCGATTTGTGAAAGGAATTTGGTGATCGTCGTGTCTGATGACGTCATTCCCATGTGTTTCTCTTTGATCTTGTCCGAGTAAGCATGTCTGTTGTTTTCCGTGGTCTGGATTTGAACATTCCCATTTTGATCCAAGTTTCCTTTCATTGGATCAGCAGTGGATATTGGTACATCACGTGATCCAGCCCTTGATTTTAATTGGTTTGGAGACAGTTCTGGAGTCTTTGATTGGTTCATTGGGGGGTCACGTGAGTATGGCATTACTGCATGAGAGATGAGTGCACTGTTGACGTTATTATGAATCATTACTGAACTTGACGACTTAGATTTACCACTTGAGTACGGAAATCGATTACCATATATGGCAGCTGCCGTGTAAGCATCGTTTAGCTCTCGTAAGTTATATTTTGAAGAGTTTGCGAACGAGCTGTGCAGCAACGTATCACGTGACATCATAGGGTAGGCGACTTGGTATCTTGGCAACGGAGGCGGGGGTCTGATGACCGGTCGTAGCGAATGTTGTGAGTATGCAATTTGAGGTACAAATGCTGGCATCATTGGATGACGCGCAACGCTAGGTAATGTTGGGTTGCCTGTGGTGGGTGGTTGGAAAGGAATTCTGGACGGGACTGGAACTGGTTGTGGTTTGGTCACTTTGGTTTCTGTTGAGAAAAATAATTTTAATTATGTCATTATTTAAAAATTAATTATTAAAATTAATTATTAACATTAATTATTAACATTAATTAATAAAAATTATTTTAAAATTGTGTAATAATTAACTGATAGAGTTTCCAGACACGATAATACAAATCTTGAATGGCAATCCTTCACAGGAAGTAAGGCGATTGTGGAGCCCGATATCAACAATTATTTCAGTGGGAATTTCTAAGTAGTACTAATCATGCAAGTCGCATACGGAAACTAGCGGCGACTTCGCAGACGAGTTGCCACTGAATATGTTCAAGATTTAGTGCAATGGTGCCGCGATATCTTGTTGAAACAAAATCCATTCAGTGCGCTTCCCTCCCCCTTTTTTTTCGAGCAAGCGGGGAACAGTTTACGCAGTTTCCCCGATTAGTCTTGGCACTTGTGCCAAACTAGAAGTTTGAGACTTTAATAAAGTTATTATTATCAATCATAAGTAGGAGCCTCCATCTACCGTACTGGGTTTGTGAGACGACCTGTGACCGGATCAGGCTATTTTTAGAACTCCTTTTCCCGCGAACTAATCATCAATCAATAGGAATCCCCCATGGGAATTAAACAGAGCCAATCAGCATCAATGAGGTAGATGATTTGTGTTTATTTGTGATATATGAACAAAGTGGCGGACGAAAAAATTGGCGACATTGAAGAAGAAACTGAAAGTGAAGAGAGCGAAAATGATAGTTACAGTGACTCTTTTGCAGAGTTTATCAGAAAGTGACCAAGAGTCTTCAAGTTCGTGTTCTGTTTCTCAAGGAACTAAAAAAAACATCAAATAGTAAACCTACCAAGCTAAATGCTAGAAACTCCGTAACAAAGCCGAAATCAAAAATCCCTGGTGTTAAAATTTCGCGGCAAAACTGGTGTTCTAAAAATAGCCTGATCCGGTCACAGGTCGTCTCACGAATACATCCCAGATGGAGGCTCCTACTTATGGGCTCCTGTATCAATTTTATTGTCTAAATATCAACTTTCTAAATCATTTATGGCGGCAAATTTGCAGAGAAATCGCCAGTGTAAAACGGGACTTAATGATTTTAATAAATTACTTCAGTTGCTTATTGCGTCATAATAATTCTGGTTGCTTTGCGCTGAGATAAAACTATTCCTGTGTTGATTACTGTGGTAACCTAGCAACTACCGAACGCTTTGATTGGCTGACTACCTACCACGTGACGCAGTAGTTCCAATGTCTTGCATCCTGAAAGGAATTCCAAGATAGTGAGGACACGTGTCATCGTACCAGACAAGAATTTCACTCCCTGGTGGAATTTCTTTGAAAACTCGGTAGTAAATATTCCCGAAATATTGCATGACTGACGTGTTCTGCTCATCTTTGTAGCGTGCACACCGAATGTAGCGCATCCAGCTGGAATGATTCTCGTCACTTCCATCCAAGTAGTGGGCCAAGACTCCATCCTGGAATATCTATCAGAGAGAGAAAAACAGAGTCCATTTCAACATGCGTGACAGTGGGGCGTGGCCACAACACGTGCTTTTTGTATGGCTATAGCTACCAACTTGCGATGTACGCCCACAAATTAATAACAGAACGTGAATTTGACTTATACAGTCATTCTCAAAAAGGTTGTCCAGATGAAAAGACTACAATACTATACAATAAAGTCACGTGATTCATTATGTTTTCAATTTCCTCGCGTGGAATTTCTTCAATTTGAGATGCAAAAGTACACGGTATTGTGAGAAATGAATGCAATGCCGCTGGTATCAACTCGCAGTTTTGCGCGCAGAAATTGAAAACATAATAAATCACGTGACTTTATTGTAGTATTTTTTTTCCATCTGGACAACCTTTTTGAGAATGACTGTATATCTTTATGACTTGTTGCTTCACAAGTTGGCTTGACGCTCCCATGGTACATTGAAAACGTAATGGGTTCTACACTGTTTATTTCAGATAAATGCGTGCATACGTTTTACCACCCACCCCTCCCTAGTGATATTCCTTACCTCCCACATGTACGAAGTCTCTGAGTCCGAAGTCAGGTCTTCCGGTTTGATTTGATTCCCCTCGTACGGGCCGATCCACGTTCCCTCGGGAATTGCCCGCACAGCCCGTACGCCGTAGCCTTTCCCCGGTACACTAGACGTGCAGAGTTCTACTTCTGGCGGGAAAGAACTGATCGCTCGTGAGAGACATTTGTCGTTGATATTAGGGCTGCGTAGAATTCTCAACGTCTCTAGGTGTTGGTGCTTGGTGCATAGTTTGCCATTAGGAAGGTCTTCACATGATGTACAATCTAATAATCAAATTATAAAGACTTTACTTCGGACTAATTCTTATTTATTTGGAAATTAAATCCCATATATATTTGGTAACTAAATTTCAGATTTGGTAGCTAAATCCCATATTTGATAACTACATTCCAGATTTGGTAGCTAAATCCCATATTTTATAACTACATTCCAGATTTGGTAGCTAAATCCCATATTTGATAACTACATTCCAGATTTGGTAGCTAAATCCCATATTTGATAACTAGTTTTCCAGATTTGGTAGCTAAATCCCATATTTGATAACTACATTCCAGATTTGGTAGCTAAATCCCATATTTGATAACTACATTCCAGATTTGGTAGCTAAATCCCATATTTGATAACTACATTCCAGATTTGGTAGCTAAATCCCATATTTGATAACTACATTCCAGATTTGGTAGCTAAATCCCATATTTGATAACTATATTCCAGATTTGGTAGCTAAATCCCATATTTGATAACTATATTCCAGATTTGGTAGCTAAATCCCATATTTGATAACTACATTCCAGATTTGGTAGCTAAATTCCATATTTGATAACTATATTCCAGATTTGGTAGCTAAATCCCATATTTGATAACTATATTCCAGATTTGGTAGCTAAATCCCATATTTGATAACTAAATTCCAGATTTGGTAGCTAAATCCCATATTTGATAACTATATTCCAGATTTGGTAGCTAAATCCCATATTTGATAACTATATCCCAGATTTGGTAGCTAAATCCCATATTTGATAACTAAATTCCAGATTTGGTAGCTAAATCCCATATTTGATAACTAAATTCCAGATTTGGTAGCTAAATTCCATATTTGATAACTATATTCCAGATTTGGTAGCTAAATCCCATATTTGGTAACTAGACCCCATATTTGGAAACTAAATTCCATATTTGGTAACTAAATTCCATATTTGGTAACTAAATTCCAGATTTGGTAGCTAAATCCCATATTTGATAACTATATTCCAGATTTGGTAGCTAAATCCCATATTTGGTAACTAGACCCCATATTTGGAAACTAAATTCCATATTTGGTAACTAAATTCCATATTTGGAAACTAAATCCCATATTTGGTAACTAAACCCCTAAATCCCATGTTTGGAAACTAAATCCCATGTTTGGAAACTAAATTCCATATTTGGGAAACAAAATCCCATATTTTGAAACTAAATTCCATATTTGGAAACTAAATCCCATATTTGGTAACTAAACCCCTAAATCCCATGTTTGGAAACTAAATCCCATGTTTGGAAACTAAATTCCATATTTGGGAAACAAAATCCCATATTTGGAAACTAAATTCCATATTTGGTAACTAAATCCCATATTTGGTAAGTGTCTATTGTTTTTAAGACATACAAACTTACCATCAATAGTTTTATTCTTAGCCTTGGATGCTGCTTGTTGTTCGCTAACACTAACGCTTTTCAGTTCAGAGCGGTTGAAGAGATAAGCAAGTATTTCGGAAACGCTGAAGTTATACTTAGTGCCATTTGCTTGTGCAATGTGAGCCTCAGGTGTCTGTCTGTCTGTCTGACTTTTTTCCTGAAAGAAGATAAAACTAAAAATCAGTTCTTTCTTTCCTTACTTCGGTGATTCACTTTTAATCATATTTTCACTTGGGGAAAGTTAGAAAAACATTCAACGATGGTCGCCCCAAGCGAGTTACCTGACGTGTTTTGATACTCGCTTTCTCCTCAGTGGTTACAAACAGTTCGCGCTTAAAAAACGAGTTTTTAGGTTCGTTTACATACGATTAGTTACAAAATTATAGCCTAAAGGGAGTTAGTTCACTTAACATGTTCTTATCTTTACAATCATTTAACGGTCAACTTGCAACTGAATTCAGTGATATTTCAACCGAAACAAAAGGCCTCTTGCTTCTTAAAGTTTAATTAAAAATACTTTCCCTTGTTTATTTACAAGTCGCAAAACTAAGCAATCAAATATGTTTATAACTTTGTTCAAAATTGGCCAAACTGTGGTCTGAAAACACGTGGTTTCGTAAGACGTGTGCTTAATCATGTTTAAATCAGCATAAATAATGTGAACAAAATCAGCATTTTGAAAACTTTGATTTTGACACTCGTACGAACTGAAAAATATACGCGCGCGCGTACTCAAGTCAGTGCAATTTGGCGGGAATTCCGACAACTCTAGCTACTCAAGTACATTAAGGCCTGGGTCTCAAACTTTTCAAAATGGCCGCCGCAATTCAAGAGGGGGTAGTCTAATTCTTTCTCTTTGTAATATTTTCTCTTAACACTTTGGCAATTACAATATAGCCACGATGTTGACAATTACACATGATAGTTTCCATGGAAATATGGAATGCGACCTTTGAACTCTAATTTAAATAATTGATATAAAAGCCTCCTGCATTATATTAAAGCGTTTTAATGTGCAGGAAATTGTTATACAAGTGAATCAGAGTTAGTCCATAGTATATATATCCAACGAGGGCAATTGCAAATATTATCGGTAAGGCTGATTTAGGCTGAAATGAAATATGATACTCTCAATTTAAGATTGTTTAAAATTATTTTTCTTCACCGCCCTCGTTGGGGTTATAAGTAATGACTTACCCCCTATTCATATCCATAAAAATATCAGACATATGAAATCACTTTACTATAATGCAGAAGGCTTTTATAAAATGATATTTCAATTAGAGTTCAAAGGTCACATACCAGGTTTCCATGGAAACTGTTACGTAATTTTCGTTAAGGTCGTGACTATATATTATTTATCAAAGTTTTAAGGTAAAACATTACAAAGAACAGGAGAAAGACTACCCCCTCATCAAATAAACGGCAGCCATTTTGAAACCCAGGCCTTAATGCACTTGAGTACACTGAAAGTTTTTTCCGACATATAGCGAGCTGATTCATGGTTATGAAAATTGAGAACTGGAACAATTGGAACTATATGCATAAAACTAACTTAGACGTGATTATTCTGTTGTGTTGTGTTTCAGACTATACTTTTATGCCACGTATCCAAACTACATGCAAAACAATAGCTAGAGAAGTAAACTGTATAGCTTTCAAAATATTGAATTATCCGCTTTCATTTGGTGATTGGCGTTTGATCTGATTGTTATGGAAACTACAGGGGTCGGGGTCGCGATATAAATGTCCTCCATCTACACTCGTACTTATTTTTAACCTACTGGACGAATGGTCTTGTATAAGTTCTTACTTGGCGAATTTGGTTTTGAAAGATAGTTAGTGAAATTATTGGGGTAAATATGTTATATGTTTCGAGACCGGTACGCCTCCTCCTCCTCCTCCTCCCCCAACCCATTCATTGCTTTTTCTTCTTTTTTTTCTTTTCTTTTCTTTGCTTCTTTTTTTAATCCTGTTCTTTTTTCTTTTCTTTTCTTTTGCATTTTTTAAAATCCAGTCCCTTCGGCTAGTAATGTATCAGCGAATATTTTACCACTAATACGATAATTACTTTCAAGACACGAATTTCTCCGAGGCAAATACAGATGATATGTTACATAACTGCACGAGTCCTAACCTTTTTGGCGCCACAAATTCCTCACTAGCTGAATTGATATGCAAATGTAAGCGTCACTGCAAGTGTAATTCAACTTTTTGCTCAATTTTAGATATAATTTCAAACAATCCGGTTTGAAAACTTGAATCGAAAAGTTCTTGTTTTATATATAAATATAAATATATATATTTCCCGACCTCTAGAATTGCACTAAGAATAAATAGGTTTAGACTTGAATCAATTCACGTTTACTAATGTTATTCGGCACATGAATAATCAACTTTGAGAGGCTGCAAAGTTTCATTTCTTTCTGTTCAACCCTGTAAGCTTGATCGAAAATGGCGAATTTTCTCTTAGTGCAAAGAGATGTCATTTATCTATCTCCCTATAGTACACCTTACCCCGGCCTTAGAGCATTGCAAGATGGGTGATCAGTGGTAAGTAGCCTTAAATATATGTTTTTATTTTTCTCCTCAGTAACATTTTTGTTGCCTACGTTTGACATTCATACCTTGTCAAACTGACTGAAAGGTTTTAGAAAATGTAACTTTTGAGTAACTGGGGCCATTCAGCCCAGCTTCACCGCTGTGACCAGTTTTCCCCTTATACATATTGAGCCTTTCAAAGCAACATCGGCCTAGCACGGGATTCAGTTATTACTAAGCTTCCCGGCTACGATCGCAAATATCGCCTGCCCAGTATCGTATCATGGAATTATAGTGTGATCGGATAGCTTACAATCAATTTGAAACAAAATTGCAGAAACTGCATTGATTCAAAGTTTATTGATATCAATAACAGTCTATTTGAGACCAAAAATGCTGGACGTACCACAAATTGTTCGGGAATCACTGAAAACTCTGACACAGTCGTGCCAGGGGGAGGGGAGCAAGTAACAAGCAATCTGCCTTCAGAGATTGAATCATTTTCTTTGTTTCCGCATATCGATATTTATAGCAAGGTTATTCAAGCTAAAATAGCAACAAATCACTCCCCGAAATTGATAAAAAGATATTGATGAAGATTCCAGAGTTACATATTTTTCTTGTGGGCAGAAAATACGGCGACTGGGAGTCTAATATAACAAGTCCAATATTGTGGCACTGAGAAGCGCTTGAACGATATGACTTGGTTTCTCACTTGTAACTGACTCGCATTCATGTTTGTACTGTTTAATCATTCTCTCAACGTAAAAAAACTAAACATTAATTTGATTATGTAATCGAAATATCTCTGAAATTGATTTGTTATAATGCGTTGTTCCTTGCCTGGGCGATAGTAGGTCAAGAAGCGAGAGACGAGCGAACCACTCCTAGATACTCCTAGATACCATTTCTGATAGCTACTCGTAAACCCAATGACCCGATATTGTACTCAAAAAAGCGTTGTCAACAACTTGGCTATAAATGTCCTACGTTAGAGTATTTTTGAAGTTTGCAGTAAAATAATGAGTATTTAAGCTGACATGAAGACGTCGTTGCGATGATTAAAGCCAATTTTTAAGGATTCGATACATCGTTTAACATCTTGACCGTTCAGTCGGATACTTGAAAGCCCAAAAGTGTCCAATTCAATGAGCTTTTCGCTTATAAAGCTTGCATCACGGACCCATCGGCTACTAGTTCACTCGTATGACTGAACGAAATACTTTCTTGTTGAGTCCGAAATAACGCTCGTAGCTATCAAAATACATAGTTGATATTGCTTGAGCGGTGCAGTGATTGGCCGTTCATTTAGATATTTATGCTTTGCATGGTTTGTTCTTTGTGGATATTTTTCCCTTAGTGCCATTAGACCTAATATCGTTAATCCTGAGGCTGGACAACTCGAGAGCGCAAATATCAACTAATTCTAAACATGGAAATTACGGTGGTACGTGGTGGTATATCAAAAAGAATCATTTTAACTCGGCGTAATGACTGTTCAATCACTTTCAGTTGGAGGTCGAAATAAATTGAATGGATGTCATGAGATTCGCTCTGATGATTGCCTTACTTAGAGATTCGATTGGTGGAGCAATATCAGGGACGCTACAACGAGAAAAATATCCTAAAAATATGTAGAAAAATGTCCAAAATTTCAGCACATTTTAAAATCGTTGAAACCGCACCAGAAGCAATCCGCACGAACTTGAGGCAATCTTTGAGAAATTGCTTTTGGTCCTGTCAGGCGATTTAGGTAGCATCTTTGGTGATGGTTGTTATTTGGTTGAAATAAACAGTTTCTGGATGGCTGGAGCCACGCTTTGTACAAATGAACCGTGAATCCTAGCTACACTGATGCGTCAATCGTACGGCTGCGACCGCGCCAAAACAGCCAATTCAGACACAATATCGCACTGGTTAATGAATGAATTACCGAATGACTCTTAGTTTCATCAGTTTTTAGAAACTTCCCTTTATCAAACCACCAGAAGGTTTTAGAACTAATCTGTGAAGGCAAATGCAATATTGTGGAAAAATGTTTAGATTTTAACATTGTCTTATTTTTCGTGAAAATTGGCTTCGTTTTCGTGAAATATTTGAGACACTTATTGAATAGATCTTGTCATTAAAGCTCGTAACCTGGCTTAAAAACATAACAACATCACTGCAGTGTCTGTTTCAGCCAATTTCTCTGCCACAAATCTTAATAGCTAGTGGTCTTCAATTTAGATGTGTTCAAGGAGTGAGATGTTCATCGCTCACCTCATTCCCCGCTGTAACGGCATCCATAACGGTTGTGATCGCTTTGCAGTTTTGTGTAGTACGTTAGTGTCCGTAAAACATGACTCATGGATGTCAGTGTTGTCCGCTTTAGAGTGAGTTGGTTATCCCGCCTGACTGATCAGCACCCCTCTTGAGCCTGTCAATTACCGATGATGTCATAACTATCTAGTTGTTTGTCTCAGTTAAGATTTATCGATGAATTGTACACTTCGAGTCTCACAATCAAGCATGGTGATCCATTTATGGACCTATCCAATCATCATGTCTTAAACTTGCTGTGTAGACTATGAAATATCAATGTTGAGAAATAGTTTGCTTTTCGAGAACCTCGTGGCGGGTTCTTGGGGCGGGTCTTTTGGTGGATACGTGTTTATAGAGTACCAATCCATCAGTCACTCATGGATGAACCAGCTCAGTGCCAATGCTAACCGTTATTAAATCGTGTTTACAAGCTAAACAAAAGCTGCACTTTGCTTTCAATGGTGTACAATAAAGTATATTAAAAGAGAAAACGTTTTATCTTTTTGTCTGATAAGAATAACATGGAGCAGGGCAATATTACCATTCATCGGCACGAGAGTAACACTATAGCATCCTGGCTTCGTTTTGAAGAGTGTAGAAGCCAAGAACTTCAAAACTGATCAGTTCTGTACTGACTTTATAGCGTATTGTTATTCTCAGCCGTGAGCACTGATACACTGAATGAAGGCGTTAAGGCATCATATCATCATAGAACTGTGCTGGAAACCAGCTATATCTACCACAAGAATACGGTTACTACAGTTCTTTCAAACTTGGAACAACAACGTTGAAGAATACTCAAATATGCAGCAACTTGGATTTTGCCGCAACATCTTTAGTGTTTCAGATCTTCTCGTGTCGTATCTTAATCTTACTCAAAACGGCGTGTTGTTTTTCAACGAAGTTGCTGAAGCATTGAATAGCACGACCGGCTGCAAGTCTCGATTGAAGCAGTTTGATACGATGCCAATACAGCATACAAGATCAGTCGACGACTTGAATTAAGCTCAAGTTCAATTTTATTTCACTTCATGATCAGATAACTAGAATCAGACCGTCCAGTGAGTGACTCAAGGCCTCGGTACACTAATGTGGTAAAGCAGGCAAAACGCACTGATTTATAAACGAAACGAGTGAGAACCGAGACTAAACAATTAAGCGACATCAACGTGTAGAATTGCTTTCCACTACCTCCGCTAAGCAACCTGAGCAACTTCTCAGCGAGAGACTTAGAAATCCTGAGCGATTTCGGCTCTGATTTGTTCTACACGCGGTTGTGTTTCTAGATCTAATGTTAACTGAGACGAGCAGTGGATAATGTTTCACATTAAGAAGATTAATGAGTACATGAGATATTGCAATCAATCTTTCTTTAAAAAACGTGGTTGCGGAAAATGTCCGTCCTTTTTTCTGCTAACACAATGTAATAGTACTTACGCACGCTCAAGCCTCGACATCAAGGCATGGTAGATCTAAAAAAAGAACTGACGTATATGCTCGACATTCTTGTATTCATAGATATAGTACAGGGCCGTACACAGCACAGGGGCAGTTGCCCCCCCAGCAAAGCGAAAAAGATACCAAAAATATAATGAACTGTACAATTTTTTTGGCTGTTCTCTTTGGAACATAGCAAAACGTCAATATTATATTTCGCACTATCACTGTATCAGAAACATACTTTTCTTTTTGTGTGTTTTTGTGTTGTTGTCAGTTTTAATAGGATGTTCATGTTTATGTCGTCATTTCCGGTCTTTGATGATTGGCTGAATGTAAACGTTTGACGGCCATTTGAGGACAGACAATGAAATCCAGGTTGCGTTTGTTCAGTGCCGAAAAGAGAAACAGAACCATGTTAGCTTGTGATTAGTCGAAGTTACACAATAGAATCTTCCAGCTAGCTTTGACGTAATTGCAGGCCCTGGTGTTCCCCCTGTGGCGGATTAAGGGAGGGGGGTTCGTTGGGTGCCCGTGCACCCCCCTTGCTGCCCAGGAACAATTCAATAATACGATTTTTTTTTAAATACAAAAAAATCGGTGCGCGTAACATTTCTTTCTGGAGTGAACCCCCCACCTCAAAATCCTAGATCCGCCCCAGTCCCCTCAGTACCATCACCATCATCTTCCATCCTCGATGACATCACTCTGTCTTCCTCACTTGTCTATAATATCGCGCAAGTTCGTTCGCTTCTTCTTCCGGCTCTTCAAACTTTCCTTGTAAATAAATTAACGTATCAGTTTTATAAAACCCTAAGGAAACCAAAACAATCAGTTTAAATAAAGTTCAGAACTTGTTTCATAATCTGGAGAAAAAGTCCCAAAGTTGTGGAAAATGTTCTTCAGAACGAAATGACTCAGTTAAACAATCAACTTTAATCCGTCGGTACTTAACAGGACAAGTTGTTATCAAAAAATTAAAATGTCTTAAAACATATTGTAAACGATACAGGTTGACTTGTGTCCCCCAGGCGGATAGTTTCTAATTCAAGAAAAGGATTACCAACTGCTATCCATGCGGAAAAACTTCATGCTTCAGCTTCGACTTCCGTTCAAAGTCAACGGAAGTTCTTTTTATCGGGCTCATTCAAATTCCTTTTTTAGAAAATTTTCATGGAATAATATTGAACTAACTCAACCAGAATTCAAGCCCTAGCAATATGGCTTGACGAAGTTGAATACTCTCAGACAGAAAGGATTTCTGGACATTATTTTACCGGCCAGCCCGCGAAAACCTTCCCCAAAAATGGCAAAAATTACAC
Organism: Actinostola sp. cb2023; assembly: GCA_033675265.1. Classification (NCBI taxonomy): domain Eukaryota; kingdom Metazoa; phylum Cnidaria; class Anthozoa; order Actiniaria; family Actinostolidae; genus Actinostola; species Actinostola sp. cb2023. The sequence goes on from JAUJYZ010000348.1 coordinate 18,597, forward strand.
CATGTAAGGCAGCTGAGTCTCCACGAGAAAAAAACACCAAATATGAAGTTGTTAAGATAACTTTAAGTCGAAGTTCTGTCATTCTTGGCTATGTGCAGTGACAATACAGGAGATCCAGTCCCATAGAACTTAATTTTCACGTGTTTATTAAGAACTGTTTATTGTTGTATCATGGATATCACTTTGGAGTGCATTTTGGAGTAGAATCTAGGGAAAGAAAATGCCGTGTTAGAATGTCGTCTGATTTGAATCCGAGAGAAAGTGACACGGACAAATACAAAAGTGTTTTTGAGTGTTAACCAAATGTATGTCTTAGAAACAACGTAGCGATATCTTTGAAAATACAAAAAAAACGTGGCAAAGCATTTATCTCTGGAAATGTGCTATTAACGCCAAAATAACTTGTTTCAGATTTCAATGTTTTGTGTCCACTTTGGTCCCAAAGTTCACTGAACACACGTGGTTTTGAGAGCCACGCAAAAAAAGAGTAAAACTGAAGAGATCCGTCAACCACTCATGAAGAAATTTCACTACAAACTGTGGCAAACCTATCGTTAGGGATTTCGAATGTATAGATGTTTTGACTAAAAATGAAGTACTTTCAAGCTTGTGAGAAAGTTGAACTGTAGTTATTAATTTCTGTTGTGGAGGTGTTAGAGTGATAATTCTATGAGGTGTAAAAAAGCCAACTGATTTGTAATCTTTCAATAGTAAAGCACGTGCATATGGCTATCTAAGGAACGTCCTTTCTTTGTTAAACAATCGTGCAGCAAAAATGCCATTCTCTTGGTACAAATGCCTTGAAAACAAGACGATTAAGTTAGTAGGCTTCTTAAGGGGTCCAGAAGAGCCACACCTTCAAAAGGGGCTGGAAAACTCGGAGAAAAATGTCTTTCCGCCTGGAGCTATTCGTGCTAACTTGAAAGTTTGTGGTTATTGCATAAATTTTGTGTTAATTTGATGGACAGCAAATACTGCTTGGATTAAGCCTGTGATCAGATTACTTCAAACAGCTCATTTTTTTCTCCTCTGTGGCTTTATCCAAAGGCAATGGCAAGGTCCACTTGTGGCCATTAGACGGTGGTTCTTATCTGTGTCTCATAGAAAAAAGATCTGGGGCTGGATTAAATGATTCTACGGCTGCTTCGTTGGACAATCAAGAGTTTTTTGTCTCGTATCCCTGCATAAGTGCGTCGTATTAATCTACAAACATTGAGATGACTCGGACTTGTTTGAACGAGCTAGGAACACGAGCCGTACACCTGGGGCAGGCGAACTGATGGTTTGTTTGTCCACATAGGCGGAACTCCAGGGGACCCGAAAAAAACTTGCGCGAATCTTTAAAGATAAACAAAAAAGTAAAACCATCGAACCGAGCATCACAACGCATGGCAAACTTTGATTTTTTTGTGTAAAACTTTTTATCTATGGCAATTCTAAGCTACAAGGAACTCGACTAGTTGTTCACAAATGTTTGCTTGAGTTATTTTAATTTCAGATTTTTTTATTTTCGTTTTTTGTGGTAAGGTTTGCAGCAACAATGAACCAACCACGACAAAAGTAAACAGTCTACGTAAACCATTTTACTTGCTGTATGAAACTCTTTCTTCAGACTTTCATTTCGACTGATCACTGAGATCAGACAGAAACCGAGATTTTCACGCAAATTTTATGTAAAACATCAAAAACTCCCCCCTTAGAGTGGAATCATAACGTCAAAGACATTCTTTTACAATATCTTTTGTCAAATATTGACAGCATAGTTTACTCAGTGTATTTTGAGAGTTTTTGTCAAATCACGCTGGCTGGGTGGTCGTTGGTCCTATCAACTTACAATGAAGTTTAAAGAACTATTCATGCCGAAATCGGGCCTTCAAACTTCCAAACTCTCTCTCTTGTAATGCTCGCTTTGTAAAGTAGGCGTTTTACAAGATAGTTTAAAGAGTTTGAAAATGAAAAAGGCGTATAATTCTGATATATCTGTTTCTATTCATTGTCGACAGTCGGTGTAAAACAAAAGCGGAGTTTATTAAGATAGAGCCATTTGTTATGCAAAAGAAATATTCTACGACCACAATCAGTGTCAAGTGCCCCTTTTGTTAACCTTAAAATATTGATGAAATTAACTCTACGGGTCAATACCGTGAATATAATTCAGACTTTCTGCTTACATGAGATAAGACATCGCGATAAGACACAGCCATGTCACGGCCGTCGTTTATTGTATCACAAGGCTAATCATAATTACCGTCGATTGGTTGAACCCCATTGGATGCCCTACGGACGACACAGAGTCTTGTTCATTCACAGTTTGAACTGTGAAACCTTTCAATTCAGGCCGTGTTAGTTGGTCTGCAGCGAGGCTTCTCACGACGTCAATTGTGCATCGCGGAGTACCTGTTTTCTCGAAGTCTGAAAAGTATATGCATTGAAGTCTCCACCATTTTTCTCCAGCGTTTTAAACTCATCCAAAACTGTCTTAAGGTATGTTGGTGACTTTTAAGCTTGCTTCCATCATGCCTCGGTTCGTCGATAGCAAGCCCAGCCCTGAGGCTGTTAGTTTAGCCAAGTCTAGAGACCTAATTATTTCTTTATGACTTATTAAATTTTATCTCTCGCCTGGGAGGAACCTTTCATTCATGATTTATGAGACTGTAGTTCGCTAACGCGTAAAGTTTTATCTCTCAAATTCCTTGTAGCATCTAACTTGTGAGCAGGAGCTCGTTTGAAGTGAGAAGTTTTCTATTTGAAAAGAGGTGCTGTAATTGTAGCATTTTGTCTGGCAATACCGGCAGAAAACTGACAAAACTGATTAAGAATTCAGGCAAATTTTCTTGTGTTTTCTTGTCCGTTTGTTTGTGTTTTGCACGCCGTTTCTCGCGCCATATCAAAAGCACTGAAAAATCTTGCAACAAAGACAAGGATATACACGTTGTAAGTCTTCGTGTTGTTGAAAGCTTCAAGTACGTGCTGTACTCATACGATACTTTTCAACAAAGCAAATCATCTCTTCACTCATCATGTCAACGAAATCACGAACATCAAATCTTATAACTAACGTCGCCAAAAAAAGGGCACGTTTTTCGCAGCTCTTCAGAATTCAGAATGAGTTTAACTCTTACGTTTTAAGAGAATTAAAACCTAGAATCGGCATGAAGCTGTAACATTGAGTCATCCTGAGTGAGTGAGAGGATTACCATGGTTCAGTTGTGACCGGAGTATTTCTTTCTGACAAAACAGTTTCAATTTCCGTCAACACTGAAATCAGTGTCGCATTTTTCAGTTTGTCTTCCTCTCAGTATCGGTCAGGTTCTGTCCACTTCAGTCCACATTCTAGCTTTCTTTGCAGTCAAGTCTACTCGAGTGATTTTTAACATTTAAAACAGTTTTTCTCGTGTGTAAGGTTTTTCAATTACTCAGAGACTATATTGCTAGACAAATTAACTAGTTTGTTGGGTTGAACTCGAGTCATAATTTGGATCAAGTTTTAATGTCTTTGAAATACATTCCCTCGTAGTCTTGCAGGGTTCGCGTGGTCACCGGCCTTCAGCATCGGACTACCACGCTTAGTCTAATTGTGTGTTGTACTAACTAATCCCTAGTTTTAAACTGACTTATCATACTAGCACGCACACAACCCATTGAAACGTTAAATGCATTTGTTTTTGAGTAAAGAGACTAAACAGTGCCGTACATAATCTCAGTACTTTTTTGAGTATCTTTTTCGCCTTGCTAGGGGGGGGGGGCAACTGCAGTTGCCCCCCCCCCCTAGCAAGGCGAAAAAGATTTACAAAAAGTACTGAGAACCGAACTATTTTTTATTTATTTTTTTGCTTTTAAATACGTACTGCCCCCCTTGAATTTTTGGATTATGTACGGCACTGTTTAGTCTCTTACTCAAAACAAATGCATTTAACGTTTCAATGGGTTGTGTGCGTGCTAGTATGATAAGTCAGTTTAAACTAGGGATTAGTTAGTACAACACACAATTAGACTAAGCGTGGTAGTCCGATGCTGAAGGCCGGTGACCACGCGAACCCTGCAAGACTACGAGGGAATGTATTTCAAAGACATTAAAACTTGATCCAAATTATGACTCGAGTTCAACCCAACAAACTAGTTAATTTGTCTAGCAATATAGTCTCTGAGTAATTGAAAAACCTTACACACGAGAAACTGTTTTAAATGTTAAAACACTCGAGTAGACTTGACTGCAAAGAAAGCTAGAATGTGGACTGAAGTGGACAGAACCTGACCGATACTGAGAGGAAGACAAACTGAAAATGCGACACTGATTTCAGTGTTGACGGAAATTGAAACTGTTTTGTCAGAAAGAAATACTCCGGTCACAACTGAACCATGGTAATCCTCTCACTCACTCAGGATGACTCAATGTTACAGCTTCATGCCGATTCTAGGTTTTAATTCTCTTAAACGTAAGAGTTAAACTCATTCTGAATTCTGAAGAGCTGCGAAAAACGTGCCCTTTTTTTGGCGACGTTAGTTATAAGATTTGATGTTCGTGATTTCGTTGACATGATGAGTGAAGAGATGATTTGCTTTGTTGAAAAGTATCGTATGAGTACAGCACGTACTTGAAGCTTTCAACAACACGAAGACTTACAACGTGTATATCCTTGTCTTTGTTGCAAGATTTTTCAGTGCTTTTGATATGGCGCGAGAAACGGCGTGCAAAACACAAACAAACGGACAAGAAAACACAAGAAAATTTGCCTGAATTCTTAATCAGTTTTGTCAGTTTTTCTGCCGGTATTGCCAGACAAAATGCTACAATTACAGCACCTCTTTTCAAATAGAAAACTTCTCACTTCAAACGAGCTCCTGCTCACAAGTTAGATGCTACAAGGAATTTGAGAGATAAAACTTTACGCGTTAGCGAACTACAGTCTCATAAATCATGAATGAAAGGTTCCTCCCAGGCGAGAGATAAAATTTAATAAGTCCATAAAGAAATAATTAGGTCTCTAGACTTGGCTAAACTAACAGCCTCAGGGCTGGGCTTGCTATCGACGAACCGAGGCATGATGGAAGCAAGCTTAAAAGTCACCAACATACCTTAAGACAGTTTTGGATGAGTTTAAACGCTGGAGAAATGGTGGAGACTTCAATGCATATACTTTTCAGACTTCGAGAAAACAGGTACTCCGCGATGCACAATTGACGTCGTGAGAAGCCTCGCTGCAGACCAACTAACACGGCCTGAATTGAAAGGTTTCACAGTTCAAACTGTGAATGAACAAGACTCTGTGTCGTCCGTAGGGCATCCAATGGGGTTCAACCAATCGACGGTAATTATGATTAGCCTTGTGATACAATAAACGACGGCCGTGACATGGCTGTGTCTTATCGCGATGTCTTATCTCATGTAAGCAGAAAGTCTGAATTATATTCACGGTATTGACCCGTAGAGTTAATTTCATCAATATTTTAAGGTTAACAAAAGGGGCACTTGACACTGATTGTGGTCGTAGAATATTTCTTTTGCATAACAAATGGCTCTATCTTAATAAACTCCGCTTTTGTTTTACACCGACTGTCGACAATGAATAGAAACAGATATATCAGAATTATACGCCTTTTTCATTTTCAAACTCTTTAAACTATCTTGTAAAACGCCTACTTTACAAAGCGAGCATTACAAGAGAGAGTTTTGGAAGTTTGAAGGCCCGATTTCGGCATGAATAGTTCTTTAAACTTCATTGTAAGTTGATAGGACCAACGACCACCCAGCCAGCGTGATTTGACAAAAACTCTCAAAATACACTGAGTAAACTATGCTGTCAATATTTGACAAAAGATATTGTAAAAGAATGTCTTTGACGTTATGATTCCACTCTAAGGGGGGAGTTTTTTGATGTTTTACATAAAATTTGCGTGAAAATCTCGGTTTCTGTCTGATCTCAGTGATCAGTCGAAATGAAAGTCTGAAGAAAGAGTTTCATACAGCAAGTAAAATGGTTTACGTAGACTGTTTACTTTTGTCGTGGTTGGTTCATTGTTGCTGCAAACCTTACCACAAAAAACGAAAATAAAAAAATCTGAAATTAAAATAACTCAAGCAAACATTTGTGAACAACTAGTCGAGTTCCTTGTAGCTTAGAATTGCCATAGATAAAAAGTTTTACACAAAAAAAATCAAAGTTTGCCATGCGTTGTGATGCTCGGTTCGATGGTTTTACTTTTTTGTTTATCTTTAAAGATTCGCGCAAGTTTTTTTCGGGTCCCCTGGAGTTCCGCCTATGTGGACAAACAAACCATCAGTTCGCCTGCCCCAGGTGTACGGCTCGTGTTCCTAGCTCGTTCAAACAAGTCCGAGTCATCTCAATGTTTGTAGATTAATACGACGCACTTATGCAGGGATACGAGACAAAAAACTCTTGATTGTCCAACGAAGCAGCCGTAGAATCATTTAATCCAGCCCCAGATCTTTTTTCTATGAGACACAGATAAGAACCACCGTCTAATGGCCACAAGTGGACCTTGCCATTGCCTTTGGATAAAGCCACAGAGGAGAAAAAATGAGCTGTTTGAAGTAATCTGATCACAGGCTTAATCCAAGCAGTATTTGCTGTCCATCAAATTAACACAAAATTTATGCAATAACCACAAACTTTCAAGTTAGCACGAATAGCTCCAGGCGGAAAGACATTTTTCTCCGAGTTTTCCAGCCCCTTTTGAAGGTGTGGCTCTTCTGGACCCCTTAAGAAGCCTACTAACTTAATCGTCTTGTTTTCAAGGCATTTGTACCAAGAGAATGTCATTTTTGCTGCACGATTGTTTAACAAAGAAAGGACGTTCCTTAGATAGCCATATGCACGTGCTTTACTATTGAAAGATTACAAATCAGTTGGCTTTTTTACACCTCATAGAATTATCACTCTAACACCTCCACAACAGAAATTAATAACTACAGTTCAACTTTCTCACAAGCTTGAAAGTACTTCATTTTAGTCAAAACATCTATACATTCGAAATCCCTAACGATAGGTTTGCACAGTTTGTAGTGAAATTTCTTCATGAGTGGTTGACGGATCTCTTCAGTTTTACTCTTTTTTTGCGTGGCTCTCAAAACCACGTGTGTTCAGTGAACTTTGGGACCAAAGTGGACACAAAACATTGAAATCTGAAACAAGTTATTTTGGCGTTAATAGCACATTTCCAGAGATAAATGCTTTGCCACGTTTTTTTTGTATTTTCAAAGATATCGCTACGTTGTTTCTAAGACATACATTTTGGTTAACACTCAAAAACACTTTTGTATTTGTCCGTGTCACTTTCTCTCGGATTCAAATCAGACGACATTCTAACACGGCATTTTCTTTCCCTAGATTCTACTCCAAAATGCACTCCAAAGTGATATCCATGATACAACAATAAACAGTTCTTAATAAACACGTGAAAATTAAGTTCTATGGGACTGGATCTCCTGTATTGTCACTGCACATAGCCAAGAATGACAGAACTTCGACTTAAAGTTATCTTAACAACTTCATATTTGGTGTTTTTTTTTCTCGTGGAGACTCAGCTGCCTTACATGGTGTAATTTTTGCCATTTTTGGGAAGGTTTTCGCGGGCTGGCCGGTAAAATAATGTCCAGAAATCCTTTCTGTCTGAGAGTATTCAACTTCGTCAAGCCATATTGCTAGGGCTTGAATTCTGGTTGAGTTAGTTCAATATTATTCCATGAAAATTTTCTAAAAAAGGAGTTTGAATGAGCCCGATAAAAAGAACTTCCGTTGACTTTGAACGGAAGTCGAAGCTGAAGCATGAAGTTTTTCCGCATGGATAGCAGTTGGTAATCCTTTTCTTGAATTAGAAACTATCCGCCTGGGGGACACAAGTCAACCTGTATCGTTTACAATATGTTTTAAGACATTTTAATTTTTTGATAACAACTTGTCCTGTTAAGTACCGACGGATTAAAGTTGATTGTTTAACTGAGTCATTTCGTTCTGAAGAACATTTTCCACAACTTTGGGACTTTTTCTCCAGATTATGAAACAAGTTCTGAACTTTATTTAAACTGATTGTTTTGGTTTCCTTAGGGTTTTATAAAACTGATACGTTAATTTATTTACAAGGAAAGTTTGAAGAGCCGGAAGAAGAAGCGAACGAACTTGCGCGATATTATAGACAAGTGAGGAAGACAGAGTGATGTCATCGAGGATGGAAGATGATGGTGATGGTACTGAGGGGACTGGGGCGGATCTAGGATTTTGAGGTGGGGGGTTCACTCCAGAAAGAAATGTTACGCGCACCGATTTTTTGTATTTAAAAAAAATCGTATTATTGAATTGTTCCTGGGCAGCAAGGGGGGTGCACGGGCACCCAACGAACCCCCCTCCCTTAATCCGCCACAGGGGGAACACCAGGGCCTGCAATTACGTCAAAGCTAGCTGGAAGATTCTATTGTGTAACTTCGACTAATCACAAGCTAACATGGTTCTGTTTCTCTTTTCGGCACTGAACAAACGCAACCTGGATTTCATTGTCTGTCCTCAAATGGCCGTCAAACGTTTACATTCAGCCAATCATCAAAGACCGGAAATGACGACATAAACATGAACATCCTATTAAAACTGACAACAACACAAAAACACACAAAAAGAAAAGTATGTTTCTGATACAGTGATAGTGCGAAATATAATATTGACGTTTTGCTATGTTCCAAAGAGAACAGCCAAAAAAATTGTACAGTTCATTATATTTTTGGTATCTTTTTCGCTTTGCTGGGGGGGCAACTGCCCCTGTGCTGTGTACGGCCCTGTACTATATCTATGAAATACAAGAATGTCGAGCATATACGTCAGTTCTTTTTTTAGATCTACCATGCCTTGATGTCGAGGCTTGAGCGTGCGTAAGTACTATTACATTGTGTTAGCAGAAAAAAGGACGGACATTTTCCGCAACCACGTTTTTTAAAGAAAGATTGATTGCAATATCTCATGTACTCATTAATCTTCTTAATGTGAAACATTATCCACTGCTCGTCTCAGTTAACATTAGATCTAGAAACACAACCGCGTGTAGAACAAATCAGAGCCGAAATCGCTCAGGATTTCTAAGTCTCTCGCTGAGAAGTTGCTCAGGTTGCTTAGCGGAGGTAGTGGAAAGCAATTCTACACGTTGATGTCGCTTAATTGTTTAGTCTCGGTTCTCACTCGTTTCGTTTATAAATCAGTGCGTTTTGCCTGCTTTACCACATTAGTGTACCGAGGCCTTGAGTCACTCACTGGACGGTCTGATTCTAGTTATCTGATCATGAAGTGAAATAAAATTGAACTTGAGCTTAATTCAAGTCGTCGACTGATCTTGTATGCTGTATTGGCATCGTATCAAACTGCTTCAATCGAGACTTGCAGCCGGTCGTGCTATTCAATGCTTCAGCAACTTCGTTGAAAACAACACGCCGTTTTGAGTAAGATTAAGATACGACACGAGAAGATCTGAAACACTAAAGATGTTGCGGCAAAAATCCAAGTTGCTGCATATTTGAGTATTCTTCAACGTTGTTGTTCCAAGTTTGAAAGAACTGTAGTAACCGTATTCTTGTGGTAGATATAGCTGGTTTCCAGCACAGTTCTATGATGATATGATGCCTTAACGCCTTCATTCAGTGTATCAGTGCTCACGGCTGAGAATAACAATACGCTATAAAGTCAGTACAGAACTGATCAGTTTTGAAGTTCTTGGCTTCTACACTCTTCAAAACGAAGCCAGGATGCTATAGTGTTACTCTCGTGCCGATGAATGGTAATATTGCCCTGCTCCATGTTATTCTTATCAGACAAAAAGATAAAACGTTTTTCTCTTTTAATATACTTTATTGTACACCATTGAAAGCAAAGTGCAGCTTTTGTTTAGCTTGTAAACACGATTTAATAACGGTTAGCATTGGCACTGAGCTGGTTCATCCATGAGTGACTGATGGATTGGTACTCTATAAACACGTATCCACCAAAAGACCCGCCCCAAGAACCCGCCACGAGGTTCTCGAAAAGCAAACTATTTCTCAACATTGATATTTCATAGTCTACACAGCAAGTTTAAGACATGATGATTGGATAGGTCCATAAATGGATCACCATGCTTGATTGTGAGACTCGAAGTGTACAATTCATCGATAAATCTTAACTGAGACAAACAACTAGATAGTTATGACATCATCGGTAATTGACAGGCTCAAGAGGGGTGCTGATCAGTCAGGCGGGATAACCAACTCACTCTAAAGCGGACAACACTGACATCCATGAGTCATGTTTTACGGACACTAACGTACTACACAAAACTGCAAAGCGATCACAACCGTTATGGATGCCGTTACAGCGGGGAATGAGGTGAGCGATGAACATCTCACTCCTTGAACACATCTAAATTGAAGACCACTAGCTATTAAGATTTGTGGCAGAGAAATTGGCTGAAACAGACACTGCAGTGATGTTGTTATGTTTTTAAGCCAGGTTACGAGCTTTAATGACAAGATCTATTCAATAAGTGTCTCAAATATTTCACGAAAACGAAGCCAATTTTCACGAAAAATAAGACAATGTTAAAATCTAAACATTTTTCCACAATATTGCATTTGCCTTCACAGATTAGTTCTAAAACCTTCTGGTGGTTTGATAAAGGGAAGTTTCTAAAGACTGATGAAACTAAGAGTCATTCGGTAATTCATTCATTAACCAGTGCGATATTGTGTCTGAATTGGCTGTTTTGGCGCGGTCGCAGCCGTACGATTGACGCATCAGTGTAGCTAGGATTCACGGTTCATTTGTACAAAGCGTGGCTCCAGCCATCCAGAAACTGTTTATTTCAACCAAATAACAACCATCACCAAAGATGCTACCTAAATCGCCTGACAGGACCAAAAGCAATTTCTCAAAGATTGCCTCAAGTTCGTGCGGATTGCTTCTGGTGCGGTTTCAACGATTTTAAAATGTGCTGAAATTTTGGACATTTTTCTACATATTTTTAGGATATTTTTCTCGTTGTAGCGTCCCTGATATTGCTCCACCAATCGAATCTCTAAGTAAGGCAATCATCAGAGCGAATCTCATGACATCCATTCAATTTATTTCGACCTCCAACTGAAAGTGATTGAACAGTCATTACGCCGAGTTAAATGATTCTTTTTGATATACCACCACGTACCACCGTAATTTCCATGTTTAGAATTAGTTGATATTTGCGCTCTCGAGTTGTCCAGCCTCAGGATTAACGATATTAGGTCTAATGGCACTAAGGGAAAAATATCCACAAAGAACAAACCATGCAAAGCATAAATATCTAAATGAACGGCCAATCACTGCACCGCTCAAGCAATATCAACTATGTATTTTGATAGCTACGAGCGTTATTTCGGACTCAACAAGAAAGTATTTCGTTCAGTCATACGAGTGAACTAGTAGCCGATGGGTCCGTGATGCAAGCTTTATAAGCGAAAAGCTCATTGAATTGGACACTTTTGGGCTTTCAAGTATCCGACTGAACGGTCAAGATGTTAAACGATGTATCGAATCCTTAAAAATTGGCTTTAATCATCGCAACGACGTCTTCATGTCAGCTTAAATACTCATTATTTTACTGCAAACTTCAAAAATACTCTAACGTAGGACATTTATAGCCAAGTTGTTGACAACGCTTTTTTGAGTACAATATCGGGTCATTGGGTTTACGAGTAGCTATCAGAAATGGTATCTAGGAGTATCTAGGAGTGGTTCGCTCGTCTCTCGCTTCTTGACCTACTATCGCCCAGGCAAGGAACAACGCATTATAACAAATCAATTTCAGAGATATTTCGATTACATAATCAAATTAATGTTTAGTTTTTTTACGTTGAGAGAATGATTAAACAGTACAAACATGAATGCGAGTCAGTTACAAGTGAGAAACCAAGTCATATCGTTCAAGCGCTTCTCAGTGCCACAATATTGGACTTGTTATATTAGACTCCCAGTCGCCGTATTTTCTGCCCACAAGAAAAATATGTAACTCTGGAATCTTCATCAATATCTTTTTATCAATTTCGGGGAGTGATTTGTTGCTATTTTAGCTTGAATAACCTTGCTATAAATATCGATATGCGGAAACAAAGAAAATGATTCAATCTCTGAAGGCAGATTGCTTGTTACTTGCTCCCCTCCCCCTGGCACGACTGTGTCAGAGTTTTCAGTGATTCCCGAACAATTTGTGGTACGTCCAGCATTTTTGGTCTCAAATAGACTGTTATTGATATCAATAAACTTTGAATCAATGCAGTTTCTGCAATTTTGTTTCAAATTGATTGTAAGCTATCCGATCACACTATAATTCCATGATACGATACTGGGCAGGCGATATTTGCGATCGTAGCCGGGAAGCTTAGTAATAACTGAATCCCGGTGCTAGGCCGATGTTGCTTTGAAAGGCTCAATATGTATAAGGGGAAAACTGGTCACAGCGGTGAAGCTGGGCTGAATGGCCCCAGTTACTCAAAAGTTACATTTTCTAAAACCTTTCAGTCAGTTTGACAAGGTATGAATGTCAAACGTAGGCAACAAAAATGTTACTGAGGAGAAAAATAAAAACATATATTTAAGGCTACTTACCACTGATCACCCATCTTGCAATGCTCTAAGGCCGGGGTAAGGTGTACTATAGGGAGATAGATAAATGACATCTCTTTGCACTAAGAGAAAATTCGCCATTTTCGATCAAGCTTACAGGGTTGAACAGAAAGAAATGAAACTTTGCAGCCTCTCAAAGTTGATTATTCATGTGCCGAATAACATTAGTAAACGTGAATTGATTCAAGTCTAAACCTATTTATTCTTAGTGCAATTCTAGAGGTCGGGAAATATATATATTTATATTTATATATAAAACAAGAACTTTTCGATTCAAGTTTTCAAACCGGATTGTTTGAAATTATATCTAAAATTGAGCAAAAAGTTGAATTACACTTGCAGTGACGCTTACATTTGCATATCAATTCAGCTAGTGAGGAATTTGTGGCGCCAAAAAGGTTAGGACTCGTGCAGTTATGTAACATATCATCTGTATTTGCCTCGGAGAAATTCGTGTCTTGAAAGTAATTATCGTATTAGTGGTAAAATATTCGCTGATACATTACTAGCCGAAGGGACTGGATTTTAAAAAATGCAAAAGAAAAGAAAAGAAAAAAGAACAGGATTAAAAAAAGAAGCAAAGAAAAGAAAAGAAAAAAAAGAAGAAAAAGCAATGAATGGGTTGGGGGAGGAGGAGGAGGAGGAGGCGTACCGGTCTCGAAACATATAACATATTTACCCCAATAATTTCACTAACTATCTTTCAAAACCAAATTCGCCAAGTAAGAACTTATACAAGACCATTCGTCCAGTAGGTTAAAAATAAGTACGAGTGTAGATGGAGGACATTTATATCGCGACCCCGACCCCTGTAGTTTCCATAACAATCAGATCAAACGCCAATCACCAAATGAAAGCGGATAATTCAATATTTTGAAAGCTATACAGTTTACTTCTCTAGCTATTGTTTTGCATGTAGTTTGGATACGTGGCATAAAAGTATAGTCTGAAACACAACACAACAGAATAATCACGTCTAAGTTAGTTTTATGCATATAGTTCCAATTGTTCCAGTTCTCAATTTTCATAACCATGAATCAGCTCGCTATATGTCGGAAAAAAACTTTCAGTGTACTCAAGTGCATTAAGGCCTGGGTTTCAAAATGGCTGCCGTTTATTTGATGAGGGGGTAGTCTTTCTCCTGTTCTTTGTAATGTTTTACCTTAAAACTTTGATAAATAATATATAGTCACGACCTTAACGAAAATTACGTAACAGTTTCCATGGAAACCTGGTATGTGACCTTTGAACTCTAATTGAAATATCATTTTATAAAAGCCTTCTGCATTATAGTAAAGTGATTTCATATGTCTGATATTTTTATGGATATGAATAGGGGGTAAGTCATTACTTATAACCCCAACGAGGGCGGTGAAGAAAAATAATTTTAAACAATCTTAAATTGAGAGTATCATATTTCATTTCAGCCTAAATCAGCCTTACCGATAATATTTGCAATTGCCCTCGTTGGATATATATACTATGGACTAACTCTGATTCACTTGTATAACAATTTCCTGCACATTAAAACGCTTTAATATAATGCAGGAGGCTTTTATATCAATTATTTAAATTAGAGTTCAAAGGTCGCATTCCATATTTCCATGGAAACTATCATGTGTAATTGTCAACATCGTGGCTATATTGTAATTGCCAAAGTGTTAAGAGAAAATATTACAAAGAGAAAGAATTAGACTACCCCCTCTTGAATTGCGGCGGCCATTTTGAAAAGTTTGAGACCCAGGCCTTAATGTACTTGAGTAGCTAGAGTTGTCGGAATTCCCGCCAAATTGCACTGACTTGAGTACACGCGCGCGTATATTTTTCAGTTCGTACGAGTGTCAAAATCAAAGTTTTCAAAATGCTGATTTTGTTCACATTATTTATGCTGATTTAAACATGATTAAGCACACGTCTTACGAAACCACGTGTTTTCAGACCACAGTTTGGCCAATTTTGAACAAAGTTATAAACATATTTGATTGCTTAGTTTTGCGACTTGTAAATAAACAAGGGAAAGTATTTTTAATTAAACTTTAAGAAGCAAGAGGCCTTTTGTTTCGGTTGAAATATCACTGAATTCAGTTGCAAGTTGACCGTTAAATGATTGTAAAGATAAGAACATGTTAAGTGAACTAACTCCCTTTAGGCTATAATTTGTAACTAATCGTATGTAAACGAACCTAAAAACTCGTTTTTAAGCGAACTGTTTGTAACCACTGAGGAGAAAGCGAGTATCAAACACGTCAGGTAACTCGCTTGGGGCGACCATCGTTGAATGTTTTTCTAACTTTCCCCAAGTGAAAATATGATTAAAAGTGAATCACCGAAGTAAGGAAAGAAAGAACTGATTTTTAGTTTTATCTTCTTTCAGGAAAAAAAGTCAGACAGACAGACAGACACCTGAGGCTCACATTGCACAAGCAAATGGCACTAAGTATAACTTCAGCGTTTCCGAAATACTTGCTTATCTCTTCAACCGCTCTGAACTGAAAAGCGTTAGTGTTAGCGAACAACAAGCAGCATCCAAGGCTAAGAATAAAACTATTGATGGTAAGTTTGTATGTCTTAAAAACAATAGACACTTACCAAATATGGGATTTAGTTACCAAATATGGAATTTAGTTTCCAAATATGGGATTTTGTTTCCCAAATATGGAATTTAGTTTCCAAACATGGGATTTAGTTTCCAAACATGGGATTTAGGGGTTTAGTTACCAAATATGGGATTTAGTTTCCAAATATGGAATTTAGTTTCAAAATATGGGATTTTGTTTCCCAAATATGGAATTTAGTTTCCAAACATGGGATTTAGTTTCCAAACATGGGATTTAGGGGTTTAGTTACCAAATATGGGATTTAGTTTCCAAATATGGAATTTAGTTACCAAATATGGAATTTAGTTTCCAAATATGGGGTCTAGTTTACCAAATATGGGATTTAGCTACCAAATCTGGAATATAGTTATCAAATATGGGATTTAGCTACCAAATCTGGAATTTAGTTACCAAATATGGAATTTAGTTACCAAATATGGAATTTAGTTTCCAAATATGGGGTCTAGTTACCAAATATGGGATTTAGCTACCAAATCTGGAATATAGTTATCAAATATGGAATTTAGCTACCAAATCTGGAATTTAGTTATCAAATATGGGATTTAGCTACCAAATCTGGAATTTAGTTATCAAATATGGGATTTAGCTACCAAATCTGGGATATAGTTATCAAATATGGGATTTAGCTACCAAATCTGGAATATAGTTATCAAATATGGGATTTAGCTACCAAATCTGGAATTTAGTTATCAAATATGGGATTTAGCTACCAAATCTGGAATATAGTTATCAAATATGGGATTTAGCTACCAAATCTGGAATATAGTTATCAAATATGGAATTTAGCTACCAAATCTGGAATGTAGTTATCAAATATGGGATTTAGCTACCAAATCTGGAATATAGTTATCAAATATGGGATTTAGCTACCAAATCTGGAATATAGTTATCAAATATGGGATTTAGCTACCAAATCTGGAATGTAGTTATCAAATATGGGATTTAGCTACCAAATCTGGAATGTAGTTATCAAATATGGGATTTAGCTCCAAATCTGGAATGTAGTTATCAAATATGGGATTTAGCTACCAAATCTGGAATGTAGTTATCAAATATGGGATTTAGCTACCAAATCTGGAATGTAGTTATCAAATATGGGATTTAGCTACCAAATCTGGAATGTAGTTATCAAATATGGGATTTAGCTACCAAATCTGGAATGTAGTTATCAAATATGGGATTTAGCTACCAAATCTGGAATGTAGTTATCAAATATGGGATTTAGCTACCAAATCTGAAATTTAGTTACCAAATATATATGGGATTTAATTTCCAAATAAGGAATTAGTCCGAAGTAAAGTCTTTATAATTTGATTATTAGATTGTACATCATGTGAAGACCTTCCTAATGGCAAACTATGCACCAAGCACCAACACCTAGAGACGTTGAGAATTCTACGCAGCCCTAATATCAACGACAAATGTCTCTCACGAGCGATCAGTTCTTTCCCGCCAGAAGTAGAACTCTGCACGTCTAGTGTACCGGGGAAAGGCTACGGCGTACGGGCTGTGCGGGCAATTCCCGAGGGAACGTGGATCGGCCCGTACGAGGGGAATCAAATCAAACCGGAAGACCTGACTTCGGACTCAGAGACTTCGTACATGTGGGAGGTAAGGAATATCACTAGGGAGGGGTGGGTGGTAAAACGTATGCACGCATTTATCTGAAATAAACAGTGTAGAACCCATTACGTTTTTCAATGTACCATGGGAGCGTCAAGCCAACTTGTGAAGCAACAAGTCATAAAGATATACAGTCATTCTCAAAAAGGTTGTCCAGATGGAAAAAAATACTACAATAAAGTCACGTGATTTATTATGTTTTCAATTTCTGCGCGCAAAACTGCGAGTTGATACCAGCGGCATTGCATTCATTTCTCACAATACCGTGTACTTTTGCATCTCAAATTGAAGAAATTCCACGCGAGGAAATTGAAAACATAATGAATCACGTGACTTTATTGTATAGTATTGTAGTCTTTTCATCTGGACAACCTTTTTGAGAATGACTGTATAAGTCAAATTCACGTTCTGTTATTAATTTGTGGGCGTACATCGCAAGTTGGTAGCTATAGCCATACAAAAAGCACGTGTTGTGGCCACGCCCCACTGTCACGCATGTTGAAATGGACTCTGTTTTTCTCTCTCTGATAGATATTCCAGGATGGAGTCTTGGCCCACTACTTGGATGGAAGTGACGAGAATCATTCCAGCTGGATGCGCTACATTCGGTGTGCACGCTACAAAGATGAGCAGAACACGTCAGTCATGCAATATTTCGGGAATATTTACTACCGAGTTTTCAAAGAAATTCCACCAGGGAGTGAAATTCTTGTCTGGTACGATGACACGTGTCCTCACTATCTTGGAATTCCTTTCAGGATGCAAGACATTGGAACTACTGCGTCACGTGGTAGGTAGTCAGCCAATCAAAGCGTTCGGTAGTTGCTAGGTTACCACAGTAATCAACACAGGAATAGTTTTATCTCAGCGCAAAGCAACCAGAATTATTATGACGCAATAAGCAACTGAAGTAATTTATTAAAATCATTAAGTCCCGTTTTACACTGGCGATTTCTCTGCAAATTTGCCGCCATAAATGATTTAGAAAGTTGATATTTAGACAATAAAATTGATACAGGAGCCCATAAGTAGGAGCCTCCATCTGGGATGTATTCGTGAGACGACCTGTGACCGGATCAGGCTATTTTTAGAACACCAGTTTTGCCGCGAAATTTTAACACCAGGGATTTTTGATTTCGGCTTTGTTACGGAGTTTCTAGCATTTAGCTTGGTAGGTTTACTATTTGATGTTTTTTTAGTTCCTTGAGAAACAGAACACGAACTTGAAGACTCTTGGTCACTTTCTGATAAACTCTGCAAAAGAGTCACTGTAACTATCATTTTCGCTCTCTTCACTTTCAGTTTCTTCAATGTCGCCAATTTTTTCGTCCGCCACTTTGTTCATATATCACAAATAAACACAAATCATCTACCTCATTGATGCTGATTGGCTCTGTTTAATTCCCATGGGGGATTCCTATTGATTGATGATTAGTTCGCGGGAAAAGGAGTTCTAAAAATAGCCTGATCCGGTCACAGGTCGTCTCACAAACCCAGTACGGTAGATGGAGGCTCCTACTTATGATTGATAATAATAACTTTATTAAAGTCTCAAACTTCTAGTTTGGCACAAGTGCCAAGACTAATCGGGGAAACTGCGTAAACTGTTCCCCGCTTGCTCGAAAAAAAAGGGGGAGGGAAGCGCACTGAATGGATTTTGTTTCAACAAGATATCGCGGCACCATTGCACTAAATCTTGAACATATTCAGTGGCAACTCGTCTGCGAAGTCGCCGCTAGTTTCCGTATGCGACTTGCATGATTAGTACTACTTAGAAATTCCCACTGAAATAATTGTTGATATCGGGCTCCACAATCGCCTTACTTCCTGTGAAGGATTGCCATTCAAGATTTGTATTATCGTGTCTGGAAACTCTATCAGTTAATTATTACACAATTTTAAAATAATTTTTATTAATTAATGTTAATAATTAATGTTAATAATTAATTTTAATAATTAATTTTTAAATAATGACATAATTAAAATTATTTTTCTCAACAGAAACCAAAGTGACCAAACCACAACCAGTTCCAGTCCCGTCCAGAATTCCTTTCCAACCACCCACCACAGGCAACCCAACAT
This sequence comes from Actinostola sp. cb2023, assembly GCA_033675265.1. Taxonomy (NCBI): domain Eukaryota; kingdom Metazoa; phylum Cnidaria; class Anthozoa; order Actiniaria; family Actinostolidae; genus Actinostola; species Actinostola sp. cb2023. The sequence continues at coordinate 37,546 of JAUJYZ010000348.1, forward strand.
TACCTAGCGTTGCGCGTCATCCAATGATGCCAGCATTTGTACCTCAAATTGCATACTCACAACATTCGCTACGACCGGTCATCAGACCCCCGCCTCCGTTGCCAAGATACCAAGTCGCCTACCCTATGATGTCACGTGATACGTTGCTGCACAGCTCGTTCGCAAACTCTTCAAAATATAACTTACGAGAGCTAAACGATGCTTACACGGCAGCTGCCATATATGGTAATCGATTTCCGTACTCAAGTGGTAAATCTAAGTCGTCAAGTTCAGTAATGATTCATAATAACGTCAACAGTGCACTCATCTCTCATGCAGTAATGCCATACTCACGTGACCCCCCAATGAACCAATCAAAGACTCCAGAACTGTCTCCAAACCAATTAAAATCAAGGGCTGGATCACGTGATGTACCAATATCCACTGCTGATCCAATGAAAGGAAACTTGGATCAAAATGGGAATGTTCAAATCCAGACCACGGAAAACAACAGACATGCTTACTCGGACAAGATCAAAGAGAAACACATGGGAATGACGTCATCAGACACGACGATCACCAAATTCCTTTCACAAATCGAGGAAGCGAGAATCGAAGAGATGAAAGAACGACAGAGAGATTTACAAGAACGAATGAAGGAAACGTGTGCAGCTCAGGAAGCGGAAGACGCCCTGGAACTCAGCATCTGGAAGTGTGGTCAGTGTGGAAAGTCGTTTGCTCAGCAACAAATCCTTCAGCTTCACATCTGTTCGTCTGTTCCCGAGAAGCCCTACAAATGCACGTATTGTACCGAGGCGTTTGAGCAACCAAGTGACCTGCGCACGCATGCTGTCATACACAGCGGTAAAAAGCCATTCAAGTGCGGATTCTGTTCGAGGCTGTTCGCAGGCTCAACAACCCTGAACAATCACATACGTACGCACACTGGCGAGAGGCCGTTTGGATGTGAAAGGTGCGGGAGGGAGTTCTCGCAGGCGTCCCAGTTAAGCAGACACCGACGAGCCTTGTTTGAATGCAAGTAACCATGGCGACTGTCGCCACAGAAACTAGAAAAATTCAAATGCAAGTAACCAAGGACATGATGAATGACTGAATGAGTAACGAAAGAAACTGATTTGATAAGTAACCATGGAGACTGATTTGATAAGTAACCATGGAGACTGATTTAATAAGTAACCATGGAGATTTGATAAGTAACTATGGAGACTGATTTAATAAGTAACTATGGAGACTGATTTAATAAGTAACCACCATGGAGACTGATTTAATAAGTAACCATGGAGACTGATTTAATAAGTAACCATGGAAACTGATTTGATAAGTAACCATGGAGACTGATTTAATAAGTAACCATGGAGACTGATTTAATAAGTAACCATGGAGACTGATTTAATAAGTAACCATGGAGACTGATTTGATAAGTAACCATGGAGACTGATTTAATAAGTAACTATGGAGACTGATTTAATAAGTAACCATGGAGACTGATTTGATAAGTAACTATGGAGACTGATTTGATAAGTAACTATGGAGACTGATTTAATATGTAACTATGGAGACTGATTTAATAAGTAACCATGGAGACTGATTTGATAAGTAACTATGGAGACTGATTTAATAAGTAACTATGGAGACTGATTTAATAAGTAACCATGGAGACTGATTTGATAAGTAACTATGGAGACTGATTTGATAAGTAACTATGGAGACTGATTTAATAAGTAACTATGGAGACTGATTTAATAAGTAACTATGGAGACTGATTTAATAAGTAACTATGGAGACTGATTTAATAAGTAACTATGGAGACTGATTTATTAAGTAACTGGAGATGATTTATTAAGTAACCATGGAGACTGATTTAATAAGTAACCATGGAGACTGATTTAATAAGTAACCATGGAGACTGATTTATTAAGTAACTATGGAGACTGATTTAATAAGTAACTATGGAGACTGATTTAATAAGTAACCATGGAGACTGATTTAATAAGTAACCATGGAGACTGATTTGATAAGTAACTATGGAGACTGATTTGATAAGTAACTATGGAGACTGATTTAATAAGTAACCATGGAGACTGATTTAATAAGTAACCATGGAGACTGATTTGATAAGTAACCATGGAGACTGATTTGATAAGTAACTATGGAGACTTATTTGATAAGTAACCATGGAGACTGATTTAATAAGTAACCATGGAGACTGATTTAATAAGTAACCATGGAGACTGATTTGATAAGTAACCACGGAAAACAGATTACGCTAGTTACCATGGCAACTACGAATACCAAATCTTAGAGACGAAATGTTGTAACATGTAATGTATAAAATATTATAAGGTAAAACATTTACCAATTAGTAAAATAGCTGCATCAATCCGATCAAACATGGAGCAATTTAAAAAATATAAATGAAAATAATGAAATTCACAGTCGACATTTTAGTACAAAAAAACGGTAAAGGCTGCAAGGTATCATGGGTAAATTGTAAGATCGAAAAGGATGATGGGACGTGTATTGTTGTCTGAATTTGTAAGTTCCTCTAAACAGGGTTAGCTTTCAACAAAGCTAAAGCGAATATTAATTTAACTATTTAAGAGAACAAATATATTAGAGGGAAAATGTGAAGTTTTACGTCGAATAAATATTGAATTAACAACTTCGGATGTATTCTAAATTGTCAAATATAATGTCTAATGTTAAATTAGATTTATTTTTATGAAAATAAAAACGCGTTTTTATTTATGAACATGGTATACCATAACTTATCTAACTGATGACGTTATTCGCCAACATATCAGCTTTCCAAAAAGAAAACTGAGTTCCAATGTTGCAATTCAACTGATACAATGGACAGCATTTTAAAAAAAAATATCGTAAACTGTTGCGAAACTTTTCACGATATTTCGATTTTTAGCAACACAGCACACACGTGTTTATCTCTCTGCTCACATTCACTCCAAGTGCGCACATGGCTAAGTCATCACCGTGGCGACGACGATTTCGTACGCATCAGTTCACGACTGTCACACGACATAAGAATAAACTTCACTCCAAGCGTATCTGTCAAACTTCAATAACACTCACATTATGCAAAAAGGTATCAACAACCCTAGATATCTTAAGTATCACGATTAATTGATGGGTGTAGCTGTATAAAGAGAGCATGAGGGGCGGAAGGGCTACAGCCTTGCTTTCCTCTTGGGTGCTCTTTAGCACTATATCCGCGCACTACATGTAGTTTACTGTGTAAGGAATGTTAGGTTATCTTATTAGAGTCATCTAATGATACGTGTATAAAGTACAGGCTGCGCTATTTTAGCACTATATCCGCGCACTACATGTAGTTTACTGTGTAAGGAATGTTAGGTTATCTTATTAGAGTCATCTAATGATACGTGTATAAAGTACAGGCTGCGCTATTTTAGCACTATATCCGCGCACTACATGTAGTTTACTGTGTAAGGACTGTTATGTTATCTTATTAGAGTCATCTAATGATACGTGTATAAAGTACAGGCTGCGCTATTTTAGCACTATATCCGCGCACTACATGTAGTTTACTGTGTAAGGACTGTTATGTTATCTTATTAGAGTCATCTAATGATACGTGTATAAAGTACAGGCTGCGCTATTTTAGCACTATATCCGCGCAGTACATGTAGTTTACTGTGTAAGGACTGTTAGGTTATCTTATTAGAGTCATCTAATGATACGTGTATAAAGTACAGGCTGCGCTATTTTAGCACTATATCCGCGCACTACATGTAGTTTACTGTGTAAGGACTGTTAGGTTATCTTATTAGAGTCATCTAATGATACGTGTATAAAGTACAGGCTGCGCTATTTTAGCACTATATCCGCGCACTACATGTAGTTTACTGTGCAAGGACTGTTAGGTTATCTTATTAGAGTCATCTAATGATACGTGTATAAAGTACAGGTTGCGCTATTTTAGCACTATATCCGCGCACTACATGTAGTTTACTGTGTAAGGAATGTTAGGTTATCTTATTAGAGTCATCTAATGATACGTGTATAAAGTACAGGCTGCGCTATTTTAGCACTATATCCGCGCACTACATGTAGTTTACTGTGTAAGGACTGTTAGGTTATCTTATTAGAGTCATCTAATGATACGTGTATAAAGTACATATAAGTATAATAGTGTAGTAGTCTCTACATGCCATTAGTGCCGATAATTTCCGTTTCTTCCTTGTGAAACTAATCCACTCGCTGCGTACGTGCGTGATTTTCTCGTCTCGTAATATTATATTTTTACTCACTCACGAGTGTTGCTTCATGGTCTCAATGCCGATTCATGACACAATTTCAAAGGAACTCAAGTGATCACATCCAAGGGATTGTACTAGATCTCTCGCTAAGGTTACGCAGGATTAGTCGCTCACAGTCCGTAGTATTACGTATCACGTCTTGCGGGTCATCCAGCGCAAACATATCCTATTTAAGCGAGCTTTCATTCATTTGGATACGTGTTGCTAGTCTCAGAACAAAATGGTGAGTATACGTCTTTTAAATTTTCCCGCAAAAATCGCTGATATCGTAAACTGGATTTTTTGTTCTACATCTTTCAATGAGACTCAACGTCAATCACATTGAAATTATAATATTTCTGATTGAAGTGAAATAAATATCGGGCTTTTGACCATTCTGGTGCCATAAACACTAATAATAATAATAATAATAATACTAATTTGAGAATGCTGAATACTGAAGATGGGTAGTGGAGAGACTACCCGAAATATTTGTCATAAAAAAAATATGTATACACTTCTCGTTATTTTATTTATTCTCAACTTATTCGCCCAAAGAAATACATAATAATAATAATAATAATAATAATAGTAATAATATTAATATAATTTTTTCATAATTAATAATACCAGCATTACAACCACTACACTGATATCATAAGCCCTCCATCAGTGACACCCTCAACAAGCATCAGCACCCATCTTTACAACCCATCGTACAATGGTCTCGTTGCTATGGTTACAATGACATGCGAACCCTTATATTTTAGTTAGGAGATCAATTAATACTTGAAAAGTTTCGCAATAATTTCATTATTATATCTTAATAATGATTTCTTCCTACCTTGATTAGATTGTTTATAGAATATGTTCAGCTCTATTGCGCTTGATAGTTCGCTCGTTGAATGAGCCAACTACTACGAGTAGCGCCGGTGTGACATTACTAGGAATATCAGCCATGCTGTATTTGCGCTTGAACCTTCACAATTTCTCGACACAGGAAAAAGATTCTGAACGAAAAACAAATCCATAAAGCGATATTCGAACAGAAACTCTGTTGTTTAATTAATATCCAATCAGTTTAAGTTCCATTTTCGGTATCTACATATTTCTCGTAAATGACTCAGATTCTAGAACGTTAATACCACTAGACAAATAGACAAATCCTCGAAAAGCACTAGTATTGTCTAACTCTCTTTATAAGATCCGGTCATAGGACAGAGAAGAATGGTTTATTAGATATAATTTGAATTCTTTACTATTGAATGGAAACAAAAGATGATTGGTCAAGCGTACTGACGGTCAAAGTCCGTGTGACATGCATTTGAATGGTTTCTTAGCGCGGGACAACCATCAAGATCTACTGGCACCGTCAGGTTAATTGTGCGCGCAGTGGATTGGAACGTTGGAACTTGATTGCACGATACCTTTCAAAAGCCATTTGAATGGCTTCTTTAATAATGAATGGTTTTTTTCCCCACTACATTCTAAAGTTTGCAATGTTGTTGATGAAACGCAAACATCCAGTTAAGACCTGGAAATAATTTTTGATCAAATGTTCTCGATATCAAATTGATAAATATTAATGACCTTAAACAAACATGTTTACTGTTCGACTGTTTGTTGTTTTCAAAATTGATTTTCGAATGTCATTTTGAGTCTTCAAGATTTAAACTAAACACTTTACAGTTTTGTGCTCTATCGATGAAAAAAAGTCTCGAAAAAGTCTCAAAAATTAGAAGTTTCGTAGAAGACCACTTCACTGACTCACACCAGCTGTCGCTTGGAAGCCGAATAGTGTCGTAATTGTAAAAGTTTTCTAAAATGAATTTTTCTCTTGATTTTATCAGAATGTTTCAATTTCGCTCCTTCTGTGTGGTAGAATTTCACCGAAGAACCATCAATGATTTCAGTGAGTTTCTGTTGAATTAATCATCAATACATATTTATTCTTAGCTACTGAGGTTCTGTGCACAAAGGAGGGGAGTATGGAATGCAAGGTCAACCAGTGATCAAAACATAGAGAAACTTAATTGACTTTGAAAAGTTCCTACTTTTTTATTTAGAGCATTTGAATGGCTTTATGTCATGGATTCAGCATTTGAATGGCTTTATGATATTCAGTATATTTGAATGGTTTTATTCAGTTGTAGGCAGCATTTGAATGGCCTTTTGGTAAATCAATTGCAAAAGCAATCAGGACCTCAAATCCTGTTTTTCATGATTTCACTGTTTGGATAAAAGATAATGTTGGTATTTCACGATGTTTAACTTTCTCTGAGAAAAGAATCAAGTTTGTGCGATAAGTGAATCCATTGATCCAGGACGCTCGATTCTGCCAAAACCATTGAAACTAATTGACTTGTAGCACGTGCACACTAGACTGCAAGAGAATATTAAAGTTCTGCTCCATGGCGCTAAAATTGAATGTCAGTCAGTTCAGAATGCATTAGTGATATTGTCATTGAAATTGGGAAATTTTATTTCACCTGAATTAGAAACTCTGTTTACTCTGAAAAGTTTCCTTTGTGCGTTAAGTGATGTTTGCATGAGTATTATCATACATGAGAAGTCGTTTTTACCATAATATTTACAATATTCTATCTGTATGTTGGTCGGTTGAGCGCGCGCAAAATGCAAACGCATTGTTGCATACGACGTCTTTATTGATGCCGACCTCAAGAAAGGATTTATATTTTACTATGTATTACCAACATCTTCATGATATACGCTAAAACTGTTTTGGCTATGGTTTTAGAAGTTGTTTTCTGCCGAAACTTGCAAACGAGGCCCTCCAAATTACTGCGCAATTTTCAAACGATTTTCGCCAACAATCGTTCGATTCAGAATCGTCGGCTTTACAACTGACTATACTCGTTCATGGCCGGAATGCTGTAGTATTTTTTGTTAGCTGAAGTTTGAAGATCACACTCATAACCCCTGGTACTTATCATAAGGTCCTAGTTCTACTAAACAGTGATATATTTGTCTGAGTTGATAGAAAGCCAATTCAAAGTCTTGTTTCAACATTTTAAAATACTACTTGAATAATTCAGCAAGAATCTCGGAGTCTGAAGAAATTAAACGATTTTGTTAATTCCCAACATGGAACGTGACCACAGATGGATTTTACTAGAATTCTGAATAAACTTTACCAAACTATTAGCAATGCTTCACCTAACAAATCTATTTGATCTTTCACCTTTTAAAACTGACCATTTCAATGGCGATTCTCCCCCAAACAAAAGACCCTTTGTTTACTAAGACACTGTCCTGTTTAGATAACATTTAATTAGCATATCAATAAATCAGAAAAATAACTTCACACAAGACAAAGTTCACTCTCACACGGAAGACCACGGAGTACTCGTTGAGAGCAATTCCAAAGGCACTCTCTTACTTCGAATTACCTCAGGTATTTTCAAACAGCACCATTTCTGCATCCAAAGGCAAAACTAAAATGGACGTCCTAGCTTCCAAGAGAACCCTCGATTTTAAGGTAGGAGCTCGAGAGATAATTTGATGTCAGTTGCAATCACTTCACTTTCTAGGACTGAGATTCGCTGCGAAGGGGCGTGTCAATACTTCGCCTTCAAAGTGGTAGATATTTTCGCAGATTGACATTAAGAAATACTGTCTTTGAATACCAGGTTGAAATTTGCTATTCTAAGCCTTGGATATATTTCTTGTTACGAATCGAAAAATCTGTTTTGAATTCTATTAGACTGAGGCCAGTCACCAGTTTACCATGTCTGTTTAAGTCACACTGTCCAGCAAAATAGAAAACAGTAATACCGTCCGACTGACAGACTTTCTAAGCAAGAAAGCGTAATGTTTGAGCCGAGATTTCTTTCAGAAAAATCTCGATAAATCTTCAATGAATCTTTGAGCTCAGTCAGGAGTTACCGTTTCGTTCCAGCAAGAGAGACTTGCAGTTGTAACTATAGAAAATTGGCTTGGACTTATTGTCAGGATAAATTGAAGTGATTATGTTGATAATAAATCCAATCTAAGAAGGAGTTTCCACATCTAGAGCATGATATTCCATTTATTAATAAGTTTGAATATAATAATAATATGTTGAAGTTACGGTTGTGTGAACATAGAATTATGCAAAATGATACCTTCGAAGTCTTCACCCTCCACATGAACTCAGTTTCGTTAGTGGAAACAAATACATTTAGTTAAGTAATGTTAGATTTTGAGTAATCAAACGGGAATAATTCCGTAGGATTCCTTGCAAATGCATTACTGACATCGGCAATGTTAAGTTAGTCAAGTGTGTCGCTTTACCATGGCACTTCTACTTTATGGAGGGTGCCAGAACAACTGACAAGAGTGCGAGTCAATATGTTTTGAATTTTTAAAATGAAGAATCTATAACTTATATAAAATTAGGATTTACAGAAAGTTTTTTCGCCAGTTTTTTTATTTGCTATTTGGATTAGTATTAATTGTTTTTCAAAGTTTAGCTATGCATATATTACTATCTGCAGACATCCATGCCATCGACCAAGAGAATTCAAATATCTTTAGACGTTGTGCCGGTCAAGAAAAGAAGGCTCATATCGGCCGATTCGTTCTGCTTTTCCCTGGAAGACCTCAACAGTCGTCTGTACAGCAAACATGACATGAACACTGTACGATCTGATCAAGAAGATGATTCTACGGATGAAGACTTCTGTTTCTGTAAGTACTGAACCATATCCACCTCAAATAGATTCTATCCAATCAGAAAACGGTTTGTCACGTGACGTGAGAATGCGTTACTCCAAAATATCATGTATTTTTATATGAACAAATGCTTCCCAACGGCTCAAGAGAGAAAAAACACAGGGTGACCATCAACACAGTTCGCTAGTAAGTATACAACACGTTCAAATCTGGACATATGTTCTTAGGGTGTGACGCAAAGAAATACAACGAAAGCTTCAAATGCCCTTACCATGACAACCAAGCGATGCCAAATAAGGTCAAAGAAGACGAGCGACAGCCATACGCCTATCAGAACATCCCTTCTATGCTTCAGTTCTACAGTACAAACACACTGGATGGAGTGAGGACTGGGATGAGAACTGTAAATCCACTTCCGGCAGGAGCGTGGATTGGTCCCTTTGAAGGGATCCTGTTGACACGTGATGAAGTACCATTAAAGACTAATTACATGTGGGAGGTAAGCTGGTAACTAGGTATATTACCCAGAATTCCTTATGGTCATTATACTGTTATAAAAAAGTCTGCCAATTTTAATTTTTTTTGAGGAAAAATTGTACTGTAATAAAATAATTCTTCCAAATCATATTTTTTTGGGAAAAATTGTACTGTAATAAAAAAAATCTGCCAAATTAATTTTTTTTTTTTGAAAAAATTGTACAGTATGTTGTTCTAATTGTGAACAGTTCTAATTGTGAACACTTTTCAGTAAAAGTGCCGTTTTTATACCGTAAAGTTAAGATCGACAAAAAATATTTTACCCGATCAATTATTGATTTATTTTCAATCACTCAATGCTATTTTGGGCTTCCTGACATTTATTCCGCGCAAAATGTCAACTTTGACGGCAAGGTAAGCAGCAGACTGTTGTCTACAAATTCGAATTTTAAGCGCGCCTTTAGATTCTCAGTGGCAAAGTTCGCATATTTTCTTTCTAAAAACGCAGAGTTTTGAGCTTGTTTTTATATGAGCTAATAGGTAAATAATAACACTTTTCTTTACAAAACAATATTTAGAAAAGTGTTGAAAATGAACGAGCAGCACCGGAATGAAAATTTGTGCGTGAGCGATGTGCATCTAATTGTAAACACGCATATTAGTCCAGTCAATCTGTGGTTTGAGATCAAACTAATTGCAATAGAATGTTTTTCACTGTTAAGATATCAAGAGAGGTGACCTAAGTAACATACTAAAAATCCCAAAAAATCCCTTTGGTGGAACATCTCGAAAATTGGAATTAAAGATATTGATGTTTTATGAGAACAAGTGCACCTGCAAAAAAGTAAGCTTATAAGTCGTTGTAATGTAAATAATTACAGTTGTACGCTATTTGTTTGCTGTGGTCGTCTAGACAACCTATGATGTTCTATATGTCCGTTTTGCTTTATTTGTGATAGTTTTTATGGCTACTAGCAGTGCTGATTAAATTACCACGACTGAACCTCCACTTCCCTGAATCTTTTGCTGAATTCTTCTTCTTCTTCTTGTTCTGTAGTGACCTGTTGACTATAAGCTGACTGTTCTTCTTCGGTTGCAACAGGTTCCAGATCTTCATTGTACTCAAATTCTTCATCGTCAGTACTTAATTCCGTGTCTGAAATGTTTGTTGAAGACTGTCGAGTTGTCACATATGAAGAATTCGACGAAATACTTGACGAAAATTCACTTTCACTCGACGACATTGCTGTAAGCGTTTGTATTGAAACGAGTGAAAGGTCGAGTCGGGTTGATCGTATGACGTCACAGTAACGTCACTAGACTAACCGCTGATTGTTTTTTTACGGGCTCGCTTCAAAAGCAAGATGGCGGACGAGTGAATTGGCATCTTCTGATCAAGATTTCTCGGCACTGTCTGTTTCAATAACAAAACTTTTTGGGATTTTTCTTAGTTAAAGTACATACTTTCAGAAAAAAGTAGAAGAAAAAGCCGTTCAAAATTGGTCAATTTTCGTAATAGTCCCCCTTTAAAACAAAGAGTTGATATGTATATATAAGGCTAAATTCTAATGGTAAAGACAAACGTGGACTAAACGCCTGAGCCCGCGATATTTTGGATCAACGGATTTGCCCATGAAAGACAAACAAACATGGCAGCCGTGATGATCGTAAAAAGTACCTTTCAAACTTCGTAGAATGGGGCGCTGACTTTCAAATTCTGTAAAGGCTGGGAATAATATTTGCTTAGATGAATAACTAATCTTTTCAAAACTGCCCTCACAGCAAGAAATTTATTAAAAACAAAAAAGTTTAAGCATTTGAAAAAACAACTTTTGTGATTACTGTAATAATTTGCTGATTATTAATTTGTTGGCTTTAACTTTCCCAGGTGTGAGGGCAGTTTTACATCCAGCAAAGGCCTTTTCAACTGTGAAAGAGCTTTTATTGTAGCTGCTACCCCCATCACCCCATTTTACAAGTTCTTAGCTTGGTATGTTCTGATAGGTTGCAGGTCACGTGACCCAGAAGCTGATATTGCAATCTGCAAGTTTGGTTGATTTCACTCAAATTCTTTGTGAAATATGTTTTCTACTAAAAAGCCTCGTTTTCATGTCTATCCCAGGCTTGAGTTGCTCTTATTGTTTTTTTACTGGTTGATGACAGAAATATCACAACTTGTCCAAACCCTTTGTGCTTGAGGGATCTCAGTAAAAGTAATTCCTGTTCGTTTTTCATTGAAATGCAGATTCATTGTCAAGTCAACAATCTCTTTGCCAGAACTGGGTTCTATGATTTATTGGGACACCGTTTTACAATATCTAATCTAATCTAAAACTGATTGTAACAACTACGAAGATATTTACGATGGAACTGAATACAAAAAAACACTGTAACCCTGGGATATTGGACTTTCAACAAAATATACTTTGCTGTGGAATACAGATGGTGTACCCGTTTTCAAGTCTTCAAAGTTTTCAATATGGCCACTCTATTTATCATAAATGAACTTCCTTTCACAGAACGTACAAAAAGAGAAAACATGCTATTTGCTGGTCTTTGGTTTGGAGACACTAAGCCATTGATGATGACATTTTTGCAACCATTTTATTCTTCTTTGAAGAAAATGGAGACATGCAGAAGGAATTACAGTAAAGGTGGGAAATGATGAATTAGTTAGTAAGGTGATTTTGCTCGCAGGAACATGTGATTTACCAGCGAAATGTATTGTTTGTAATACAATTCAGTACAATGGAGACTATGGTTGTTTTAAAGTGTAAGCAAAAAGGGGAAACATGTAAAGGTTTCTGCTCGAGGTCATGTGCACACATTTCCATTCATCCAACAAGATTTATGTGGACCTAAAAGAACACATTTAGGAACGTTAATGGATGCCGAAAATGCAGTTCGCAATAGTGAAATTGTAAATGACATTAAAGGGCCATCGTGGTTTGCCGGGCTCGCAAGCTATGACCTTATCAAGGGCACTGCTGTTGATTACATGCACGGACTATGTCTAGGGGTCATGAAAACGCTATTGAATCTGTGGTTTGGGTCTGAAAACTCAAGCAAACAATTTAGTGTCAGCAGTGACGTTTTAAAGGCAGACAAACGTTTTAGCACAAATACAACCTCCTTTAGAGATCGGACGAACGCCGCGCTCCATCGAACACCATAGAAAATACTGGAAAGCCTCTGAACTCAGATCGTTTCTCTTACATTATGGAGTACCAGTTATGAATAACATTTTAGTTGCGAACTATTTGTACCACTTTGTCTCTCTAAGTCAAGCGTCGTTTATTCTTTTACAGGACTCGATATCTGAACTCGAACTAAAATGTGAAAAACTCTTAGAATATTTCTGCTTCATGTTTCCATTTTTTATATGAGATTCGCTACCAAAAACTATCAATATTCACAATCTACTTCACCTGCCTGATGCAGTGAGAGAGCTTGGACCCCTATGGACTCATTCATGTTTCCACTTTGACCAACGGAACACAGAATGTTTCATCACAAATCATTACAGCTGTATCATTTGTTCAAAATTTACCCGAGATGGTTCGTTGTCTTAATAAAAGTAACCCACGTGTTGCCAATGTTTATCAAAAGCTTGTTGGACGACAGCTGTCTACTCAAGAGACTCAAATAATGTATAACACCTATGCACTTGGTGCTCGTGTCCAAAGAGAATTATCTGTGCAAGAATTTAGTGCTTTATCAGACGTACTGGGATACAATCCTAACAGTAAGAAGGTTAGTAATGTAGTTCGTAAGGGTTTCTTCAAGCGTAAAAAGACGTCTGGGCTCAGTATTTTTTCTGAGTCTTTTTACGCTTGAAGAAACCTTTACGAATTACATTACTAACAATTACCAAGCAAAACAATTACCATATGTTAAAGTAAGAAGGTTGTCTCATATACAAGAATGAGAAAAGGAAGGGAAATATTTCATTCGAAGTCGTACAAAAAAGTATCTGTCAGGAACAGCTATACGGTAATTTACAGAAGAGAGAGACATGGAACCAAACATTTCTAAGAAGGGACAGCGGCTTTGTTGGTAAGATTACTTCATGATTTTTCAGCTTTTCTATGTCATGTTTTTCAATGGGTGGCTTGTGGCTGGTGTTTTCTTTGCCATCTTTCTTTTTGCTGCTTTACTTGAGCATCAAGCATTTTATTTGACAAAACAAAACGTGGATCTTTACTCAAACTCACTCCTCGGTTTACGGGAGGACTGTTTAGGAATCTTTCTAAGCTGTTTCTTAAAGACAAAAGACTTGCTCTGCTATATATTTCTCCACTTTTATTCCGAGCTTGGGCGTAAAATTGACGAAGATTTTTGTCAATTTCCTCACAGGTCATGTTTTTCTATTTGGACTGAAATACATTTTTTCTGAACTCCATCCTACAATTTAAGATGAAAACGAGCTTTATTTTAATAACCAAATTAAAAATATCATAGTTATGTAGTTTAATATAATTATTTCAATTGTTTGTTTACATCATCTTCATTCGCTTCAAATCAAAGGGAAAATACAGACTGTTTCAATATCGCTTTATGACCTCTTTTTCTTGAATGAAAAAATATATACATCGGTCTTAAAACTAACCTCTGAATACAGAAACCGCCCACTTTGTTGATATTTTGGTATTTTTTGCCTGTGCATTTTCAACAAGGTGGTCTAATTCACTCTCTGCTATTTCGGCAAACCTGGCTTTTTTCTTAGACGGCTCCAGGGACTGTAGACTGGTTTTCTCTATTTCTTCTACTTCAACACAAGCATTTATCATCTCCTCATCACTTGCATTAAGATGTGTATCACAGTCGAAATCAAAGGAAAGGAAAATCTGGCTCTTTGGCAGCTGCTTTGAATTATTACTAGTGATCCATTAGACGCTTGAACAAACATGATTAAGGTCGATGGAAACGGATTCAAAACATCGAAAATATTAAAAGTCCACGGTGGACTTTTATTATTTCTCGCTTCTTCGTTACCCAGGCTTACGCGGTCAAATAGCTTGACACTGCCCCTTTAAAACACTTTATTTCGAAGTCTAAATGAAAAATAGACACAACACAGATGTTAATCAAGCATTGAACTTTACTTCTTGAATACATTTTACTTAAAGTGCCTATGAAACGAAAATGTCGATCCTTGTTTTATTGTACATTATTGTTGTTTGGTCTTTCTCTGAACATTTGCTGTATTTAAACATCGACTTTGAGTATGCGAACATTTTCTTTTCGCGGTTCGAAAATTATCATCTTCAACCAAAATGTGCGACAAGAGACTTGACAATGGCTCGGTGACGTCATAAGTTGTGTATGCCTTTGTTTGCACAACTTATGACATCACATTTCTATAGTTTGACCGTGCGGGAATTGTCGCACTTTGAAACCCAAAATGCCCAACTTCGTGCACAAAATAAAAAATGTTCCTGAAGCTTAATTCTCTTTTTATTAACGCCATGTAAACAAGCAAATAGTAAACTTTCGTAGTAGCAAATAAAAACGGGGTCTGTTTTTTCGTTTCATAGGCACTTTAATGTTCAAATACGTTTTCTCTCTAAAGAACGAAATGTAAAACATACGGCACATTGATCACGAAAGATAACAAATATTATACATGTGCTGGTTCCATGCTCAAACATGCCCTAACGCATTCTTCAAGGCGTTCCTCGTCACTCACATATGGGAATTCACAAGTTCACCAAATGGTGCCTTTGATTTCCATACTGATGAAGGTCTTTCATCAAAGACTGAAAAGTCTATAATCTTAAAGATTTTATAAGTCAGAGACAAATCCTAAGGAATTAATATTATGAATTCTGAATGCAAATTCCAAACGTCCTCACAATATTTGCATACAAAATCTTGTAAAATGCTACCCAGTTTTATTGATGTTCCCTCTTTTTTGTGTGACTTCTTTATTGTATAATCCAGCTACAATACAGTAGTGTTTAGAAGTTTGTTAACATTGTTTTGCGTGGAGTTGTGTTGAGTCGGCATGGAGTCTGAGTGGAATCTAAATGTAGTTTGCGTGAAGTTGTGCCTTTGTTACACAGTCTTTTGTTTACATTACATCAGCCTGAGTGGAGTGTAAGTGTAGTGCAACTGAATCCATCCATGAACAAACTGTCTTGGATCACGAGACATTCATATTCATATATAGTAAAGTTTAAATGAATGAAAATATTTTTTTAATGATTATGAGCACTTTATTGTCTAGGAGCATCATTTCACTTCTTTTTGTACATGAAGCAGGCAAACATATTAAGCCAGCAAAAAAGAAATGGCAACTTATGAAATATATCCAGTTCAAGTTGACGTACAGGCATGAAACTTAGCTTATTTTCAAACTTAAATACTACGGGAAAGTTTTATGGTACATTTGTATTTTGACTGCTGTGAAATATATAACTTGGTTATCGCTGTTTTTACAAGAAAACAACCAACCAACCAACGAAGCATCGTTCCAGTTCATCTTATCAACATGACAATTAGACAACAGTAGTTGATGAAAGTAAATAAACTTGTTGAATCACCGTTTCTAAAGTTTACTGTGGGAGAAAATAGTAACATTATGAGAATATGATATGAAAAATGGAATTTCTTAATTTCTTCAAAAGAAATCACCATGCATCTCCATAACAATGAGTGGGTAGATTAAAGTTCCTGTAGATTTTTACATGCTGACACACCAAGTGTCAATCAAGTGACTCAAACATAACCATCTCACATACTCATGAACCTTAGATTTTAGCACTGATAATGCCGAAAGTTGCATTTTGGCCCTCTAGTACGAACACTACAGTCACACACGTTTGGACTTACGGAGATTTTCACCCACGCCAGAGGTCCCCTAGTACAAACACTAGTCACATACGTTTGGACTTACGGAGATTTTCAACCACGCCAGAGGATCACTAGTACGAACACTACAGAGACATACGTTTGGACTTACGGAGATTTTCACCCACGCCAGAGGATCACTAGTACGAACACTACAGAGACATACGTTTGGACTTACGGAGATTTTCACCCACGCCAGAGGTCCCCTAGTACAAACACTAGACACATACGTTTGGACTTACGGAGATTTTCACCCACGCCAGAGATCCACTAGCACAAACACCACAGACACATACGTTTGGACTTACGGAGATTTTCACTTATGTCAGAGGTCCCCTAGTACGAACACTACAGACACATACGTTTGGACTTACGGAGATTTTCACCCACGCCAGAGGTCCACTAGTACGAACACTACAGAGACATACGTTTGGACTTACAGAGATTAACTCTTGAAAGGACAATCCTACAGTTGTATCTAGAAACAACATTCAAAACATCTTTCACACCAACTTTCGATATGATCAGTTCTAAAACACAAGGTTCATTAGCGTGGATGTGAGAATGTTTTGTTTGACACATTTAATTGACAAATGTATGTTCAAATCTACAGGAACTTTAATCAACTCACTGGATTATGATCATCAACTCCAATTGTCACGTTGTTGAAACGAGGTGCAAGGACCCTTCGTTCATTGGTTATTTATTTTGTTCTATAAAAACACAATTGCATAAAATTTCCTGCATTCTGGAGAAAAGATTACAGAATATTAAAAGAAAAACAGACATGTGTTTTTGTCTTTTACTGTCAATAACTGAAAATGTGTAAAAACGAGGGTTCAGTCCAAAACTCTTTCTGCATTTACTGATAGCAAGAGGTTTGATCGCAAGTTACCAAAGGCATTGCTTTCGTTTTAAACTCAGAATTAAATATGTATTTTTGCCTAAGAATATTTTTTACGTGAATAATATTTATCCAATGTTTTTTTCTTATTCTAAACCCGTTTAAGAATGTTGTAAATTGAAGGCAAAGGACATCCTGTCTCATTTCTTTTTCGCTTTTGTGGCAGCAATGCCTCCAATATGGTTATCTGTGTTGACATATCATGCGTGTGATTAAAACAAACCTTTGACCTGGCCATGCATGACTGACTTTAACCAGACAACGTACAGATTCGCGCATGGCTTGTACTGCTTTCGCGTCCAGACCCCATCATTCTCAGACAATGCAAGGCTGCTCAGCGATATGTTATCGATCATGGTGAAATTACTCAAAATTCAGGCAAGTTTTTCAAGTTCATCATAAATAAATCTGGACTGTTCTTTCATGAATCTTTCTTGCGTTATTCCGAAATTTTGGGCAACTTTTCAATCAAAGTAGGCAGCGAATTGAAGTGGAGTAGTCGGCGAGTTTCTCCGGCCGCTGGCTCTTGCATGTTCAAAAATAAGTGTAAGGACGCTCTACACTAGACTACAAAGTGCTCTTAATCATTCGTAGTGATTTTGTTTGAGACACACATTGTATCGGGCTTATAATTCTTTTGGTTTTGAACCACAATTCTTGATTTAATTTTACCATATATATATACATGTGTATATGAACACAAATGTCTTGTCGTCCAACAAAAGACTGTTGAGTCAGCGTGTAGTCCGAGTGGAATCTAAATGTAGTTTGCATGAAGTTTTGCCTTTGTTACACAGACTCCACGCATAATGACGTTAACATACTTCTAAGCATTACTGTATTGTAGCTGTATTATAAAAAAAAATTACCCAAACAACTGGAAACATCAATAAAACTGGGTAGAATTTTACAGGACTTTGTATGCAAATGTTGTGAGGACGTTTGGAATTTGCAGTCAGGATTCATAATATTAATTCTTTAGGATTTGTCTCTGACATATAACAAATTTAATAGTAGTCATTTCTAATAGAAAGAGAAGTGCTGCGAGTTGAATTATTTGCAAAATTTAACTGTGCACATTCATTCTACATTTCAGCAAATGACATAAGTTCACTTATATTGGCGACATATGTGGCTTTCTGACAAGTGATAACACATGAATTTATTTCGCTTGATAATACACATCTTCCTTTTCATCACGTTTAATCAAAAGCCAGTCTTGAATATTAGTACAGTGGAACCCCGCCTAACGGACACCCCTGTATGACGGACACCCCGGTATGACGGACACCCCGGTATGACGGACACCCCGGTATAACGGACAGTTTTATAGGTCCCGGCGGAAAGGTGATACATTTTCTGTTAAAAAGACCCTGTAATAACGGACACCCGTTACAACGGACAACTGACACTTTTTTAGATGTGTAGATGACCAGCAGCTATTGGTTTGTTTATCAGTTCTAGCACGATTGTCACGGCGAACTTTCATCATCACCCGTACACAGCTGGTAGAAAATCTTGCCAAATATTCACTGTCTAATAGTCGTTATGAACATGTCGAGCTTTCGCTTTCTTTTCCGAGTGTAAGTACAATGCAACCAAGGAGAATGTATACCGACTTTCAGCAGCCATGTTGTCAGTTATTACCACCGCTGATCATAAGTACTGCTCCGAAAATCATCTCGACTAACACAAATCTCGATTTGCAGGCAATATGAAAATCCGCCACAGGAACTCCATCTCAACACAGGAAACCCAAGATTAGTTTCGCTACTCGCTTCAATTATAGATATTTTGGTCTTTGATCAAAGACTTTCATCAGTATGGAAAAACGTTGACATTATTGCACACACATATCTTGAAACTAGCTGATGTCAGAATTACGAAAAAGACTTTTATAAACATCAGGGAACTTGACACAATTGTTCCTTAATCTTTTGTCTTTATTTGAGTATCAAGCCTCTAGAAAAAGTCTATTGTGGTAATTTCACTCCCTGCCCAAAATAGCCATTTTATCAAAATCGAACTCATGTCCACATTCACTGGCATGTTTGGCGATTTTGGATGCAGGCCGGTTGCTTCCTATGGCTCTCCTGTGTTCCCCCTTTCTGGTCTTCATTGATCTTTCTGTTTGTCCATAGTATACAAAGTATACCTTTGTATACTATTTCCTTGCTTAGGGTTAGGTCTTTTTCTGTATGTGGTCGAGATTGGGCAACATGCATTGAAAGAGGAATGCCAGTTGATTTGGGACAGGAGTACAGGACAAGTTTGCAGGATATTGCTTTGGAAAGTACACTTGTAACACAAAACGATCTGCAACAATCATGTGGAATAGCTAAACAAACATTCACAGTGAAGAGAAGGTGATGTACCTCAGAGTACCTTAATCTAAAATATTGGATGACGTTAAGGTGTGTTTGTATCCCTTACATAGGTACATGTAGGCATAATTTGACAAGTGGACCCATTCTTATATCTTGGCAAAATTGTGGCTATATGTACCTACATGTATGTAAAGGATACAAAACACATCCTGAGCATTGTCTGCCATCGAGATTCAAAAACTCTCAAAATGGCCATCACCTTCTCTTCACAATAGATGTTAAATCAGTCTACATGGTTAGTCCACATGCATCGCAAGTGTCAACATCCTATGAGTGATCCATCGACTCCCATCTCAAATCAACTGGCAGTACTTGCCATCTCTCAATTCATGTTCCTCAAGCACAGTAAGGAATATAGGTAGATTGCTGACCTGGAAATGCAGAGCTGAGTAAGCTCTAATCATGCCTGTTTGCTCAAGTGGTACACAAAAGAGCACATCCAGTCCTCATATGTGGGCTCGGTGCTGCAAGGTTAGGGACAATGTGATATGCAATTTTTGTCAATGAAATTTCTTTAAATTTGGCTTAAGGTATCAGGGTACCCCTACCGACCGGTATGCATTCAAGTCACCTTAACACAGAATCCGTCCATTTAAATCCCAATAAAGTATACATTTTCTGAAAGTTAAATAAATGGAGATTCCAACTAATGGTCTGTTAACAAAAAAGAAACAAGCATTTTAGAAATTAGTCAAATTCAATGAATTTTCATATAGCGCTATACGGCGAGGTCCCAGACAGCCGCATTTTATCGGAAATTCAAGATAATTATCTTTATGCACTCTAGAGATATCAATTATCAATAGGGTGTCTCCGATTTTCGATAAGTTGCCCCATTGCTTTTTTATTTGCTGCTAAACTTTCGGTACGCTAAAAAAAACATCGTTTTTACTAATCAGTTAATAACTCAACAAACAAAACAAAAAATCAAAAATCGGACACCATTTTGAAGATCAATTACCCGACATGGTTTTTGTGAAGTTTCAAATAAATCCGATAAAAATCACTTTTGTCGCACACAATTCCCCCACTGTCCCCTACACGAATTGGATTTGCATGCGCGTGGTCACTTGCGCAGAAAGACAAAACCTTGTCAAATTTCGGCAGGCATCACTGCCTCTCCCCCTTCTCTCCTCATTTCGTCTCTTCCACCCCTCCTAAACAGAAAGCCCAAGACCACAGAAAACCCAAAAATCTCCCCACTCAGTGTAGTGATGACTGCGGCGGAGGCTAGCAATTATTATAACTCCAAAACACAAAGAGAAATAATTTTGTAAGTGTTTCCGTTTCATTTTTAGGAATATTTCCACGGCAAAATTTGATTGAATTTAACAACCGATAGTCCTACAAATGTACACTGTAATTAGTCTCGCAGGACTTCAAAGCTGCAAATGACACCAAATGAGCAAGTTATCCTTTAGTTATCAGATCGATAAAAAGTAAATAATCAAAGGCACCCATTGGTGAACTCGTGGATTTTCGGTATGTGACTGATGAGGAACGCCTTGAAGAAGACATTAGGGCATGTTTGAGCATGGAACCAGCACATGTCTTTGCAGTTATCTTTCGTGATCAATTCTTGCCACATGTTTTATATTTTGCTCTTAGAGCAAAAATATTTGAAAATCAAGTAAAAGGTATTCAAGAAGTAAAGTTCAATGATTGATTAACATCTATGTTGTGTCGACATTTCATCTAGAGTTCAAAATAAAGTGTTTTGGAAGCAATCGAGTCCGGCTTCACCATGTAATAATATTCCAAGTAATATTTTATGCTTACACGAGACATATTGACTTCACCGACACTAACAATTAGTCTGGCTTAGAGAAAACTTAAGAGTTGGCGCTGGTGTGGACCTTAATATTGTAAATTATCAATCAGAAACTAAGATATATTTTGATCACTCAGTGTGATTTGAATTCAATGCTTCATTATTTGAGAGGTTATGTGACAGCATAAAGTGGGTGTAAAGTACGAAAAATATATCGAAGTGTTCCGGTTCAACACACTGTATTGTATTAAAATAAACTCTTTAAAGGGGGACTCTGATCAAAATACCTACTTTTAAACCAGCTGAAACTCCGTAATTACAATCTTGAAGCTATCAATAATAACTCTACCAAATGGTTTTTCGAAATTTCAATGGCAAGTGCTAGTTTTTGCTCTTTCTTTTTCGAGGCCAGTGAATAAATCGAAAACTTGGAGGGAGACTGGAACGGGCGGTAGTGACGTCATCCAAGCAACCCAAATATTCGGCTACAAGGCAAAGTATGGAGGTCTCTGAAAATATCCACAGAAAATCACGCTTTATCCATTCTAATATTATTTTGATTGTCAAATAGCAAAATATACAATCAAGTTGCTGTGTTCAAGCGACAAATACATCCAAAAGAAGATATTTTCACTGCAGAATTCGACGATTCCATTATGATTTATAGCTGAATGTTACGTACTCTCACGTATTCTCAAGTCCGCCGCTTTCGGCGTACGAGCAGGATATAACTCCCAAATATATATATATACTCTTCCATATCCTAACATATAAGAGGATCTAAAGTATACGTTGGGACTTCTGGTAAGATTAATTTCGACATATTTAAATATTTATGCCATGAATTCATCATCTGAAGTCTCTTCAAGGGCAGGAGCGTGACCGGTATTATGAGTGACTAGAAACATACGCCGTACATGTTTACCATGTTGTATGGTGACTGATCTGCTCAATAATAATTTTTCGGTATAAAACTAAAAGAAGTTCGATATATCCACGAAACTGATGTAAATAAATACTTCACAAT
This sequence comes from Actinostola sp. cb2023, assembly GCA_033675265.1. Taxonomy (NCBI): domain Eukaryota; kingdom Metazoa; phylum Cnidaria; class Anthozoa; order Actiniaria; family Actinostolidae; genus Actinostola; species Actinostola sp. cb2023. Next base: position 59,915 of record JAUJYZ010000348.1, read on the forward strand.
TTAATAGTCTCCTAATACCACCAGTAAATGTAGTAGTCACGAAATGTACTTCAGGATGACCCGATGCGACTAACCTCTACTGATCAATCTGCTTTGCACGATTGTCAACTGCAGTTGTACGGACAACAGATTTTAAAATCCTATCTCATAAATTATTTTTTAGAAAGCAATTAATCTGCAAGAAATCTGTTCATTCTATGCATTTTATTATCAATTTCCAATGATTCTGGTGTTGAAAATTAAAAGTGTCGTAACATATATAAAGTCTGTGAGTGTCTCGGCGTGAGCCGTGTTCGCCGGGCATTGTAACTTGTTCTTCTACAGTCACAATATAAGCTTTACAATCCTTAAATCTTTCTGGCCCTCGGCTTTCACGAATTCTTCATAAGAAAATCGTTTATTGGGATATGCTTACAAATCTGTATGCTGCCGATTTGATATGATAACATTTAGATCTCAAATCCATTTGAAGTCGTATCAAGGCCAAGAGTGCAAGACTGACACGAAGTATTCTCAAAAACTTCAGGTTCGTTTAGCATGATATATATCACAGTTCTATCCACTTTAGAAACTTCTGGTGCTAGGTGATGAGCCCTAACTGCCTGAAGAATGTATTGGACGGCTGAATGACAAAATAAGACGAAGAAACATCAATAAAACTGGGTAGCATTTTACAAGACTTTGTATGTGAATGTACGGACGTGTTCAATGGGTTGATTGGATGACGTCACAGAGACCAACCGCTGTCTGTTTATCACGGGCTCGTTTATTCAAAACCAACATGGCGTACGGGTGATTTCGGCCTCTTCTCATGAGGATTTCTCAACACTCTCTGGACCAAAAACAAAAATGTTTCGTATTTTTATTAGTTTATCTATATACTTTCAGTAGACGCTGGAGAAAAGTCACTCCAAGAAGGGTCGATTTTGATCAGAGTCCCCCTTTAAAATAAATGATCTCATACCGAAATATACTTATAAATACATGGACGGCAAGGCTGAATGATATCCTCTGGAAGCCGTAGACATCTGATCTGACAACAAGATACGAGATTGTTTTCAAATTAATAATTTGGAACTTCCGGTTCGCATGCACAGTGGCAAAAGTTTACACTGTTCGAGTGAGTGAGTGACACTTCCGGTTCAAAATGCCCAAATCCAAAAACTCACGGATGCTTCGCAATCCACGAGTTAAAAACAAAAAACTATTTCTACCACTTTAATCTCTCAAACAACCGAATGTTTATTAAGTCAAGCTCCTTGGTTGTAATTGGTAGTGTCGCCAAATGTGTTTGATTGACGGAAGAGAATCAACAAACTCACACCAGGAACTTTTCTCTGTCTGGTGCATATCAATGAAAACAGTGGTAAAAGTTTATATAAAAAATAGAGTATAAATTTCAATTAGCCATTTCGGAGTTGATGTTCGAAAGGAATTGTGGGGCTGTTTTGAGGGACGCTATTGCTGTCTATTTACTGTAAAACACGAGGAAATGACTGGGAAACATAATTATTTTGTGCCAAACTCACTTACTTAAAACTTTGGTACATCACTATTCAAACTTGTCGCCGTATTGAAAATAAAGCGTCCCTCAAAACAGCCCCACAATGCCCTGCAAACATCAACTCCGAAATGGCTAATAAATGTTGCTAATATATCACACTTTCAAGTAGATATATTATATTGGTCTGTAATGACACTAAAAAAAACAACTGAAAAATAATTTCATGGTCACATATAGGAAATATATCAATTGAGCCAAATTGATGTGATAGCAGTACTTAATCAAGAGAAATCAAATGTTCATGTCAGGAATCAACTGTCACACAACGAAAGCATACGAACACGGCTTTGCTTGAATTGGATCTTTATAAATAACAAACCCTACTAATCATAACGGCTTTATATTAAACCTTGTTACGTTGTGGTAATACATGATCATAAAACTTACAAGTGGATCGAACGTGTATGACATGTATCGGTGGTGATTATTGGTGGATACCGATGCATTGTGCTTACCAGTTACTGGACTTTAGAGCTGATTTTCTCTTCACCAATAATCTGTTTGTCAATATAAAAAGACCATGATGTTTTACAATGTAAAAAGACTTACGTTTCGAGAGGTGAATATGGTGGTGGATGTCGCCATTGTTGGCCGGTTATTTTCAGTACTCTTCAGCATTCGAAACCTGGTACGGGATCAGTCCATGTACCATTCGGTGATCAGGCCTGTTATGGATAAAGACAGCTTATTATATATACTTATAATATAAAAGACGATGATGTTTTACAATGTAAAAAGACTTACGTTTCGAGAGGTGAATATGGTGGTGAATATTTCGTCGCCATTGTTAAGGTTATTTTCATGCAGCATACGAAGGTACGGGATATCCATGTACCATTCGGTAATCAGGCCTGTTATGGATAAAGAAAGCTTATTAACAAAAATTAAGTTCATAAAACATCAGGATATTGCAAGCAGAGAAGAGTAGTGTCAAAGAAGGCAAGATTTGTGGTTCGCTGCCTTCACTGGCTTCTCATGGGAGTCATGGCGTCAGTCTTGGTTTGGCGCCATATCGTGATGTGCTGTCATAAAAGCGGCGTCCATATGGCTGTATCGCTCAAAATAACATTATTGTCGTATAAGATAACTAGAAAGACATTTACTGACCAGTATTTTCGAGTAGAAAGGACAGAAATTCTTCTTAAAGTTCAGTTTTCCCCGGGAAATTATGGTGCAGTTCGACTTCATCTTGTCATGAACACTCTTTGTGCATTGTGGGTAGAATTACCATAAATGCATTGCGAGATGTCTCACCTGACTAAATAGCACAGGAAGCCCAAGAGTTTATACAGTGCGTGAACACAACACAACCTACACCTTTCAAGCGCTAGCGTCTTCACAAACTGACTAGAAACTGACAAGGTTGCACGTGCAACAACTGCCGCAAGGGATCATGGTCATTGTAATACACCACAGGAATCCCAACATTATTGGTTTCATTCTCGTTTCAGATCAGAGCTCCTCGGTCCTGTTTATCAAAGTACTCTTTCTTTTATTATCGTGAACAAGAATAGCTAGGAGAATCAGGGGCTAAAGCTACAAATAACTTCGACATTGTCCAATTACCTGCTAAGCTATTATCACGCAGGGACCGCGGAGAGGGGGGGGGGGGGGGGGGGGGGGGGGGGGGGGGGGGGGAGGGGGAGGAGGGAGACATCAGCCCCCGCAATAAAGGCTGGTTGACGGGAAGCTACTGTCGCACCTCTACAAACAGCCATACATTTGAACCCTCCGTACCGGCCACAAAATGTTAGCCTGAGTTGGCCGTTGTGGGTAGGTTCGACTGTAGTTTTTGATTGAAGTCTGAAGTCAGAGAAGAAGGTTCTAAGATAAGATAAGATGCTTGAAGTCAACCGTGATAATGGTTACAATATCAAGTATTATATCAATTATTAGTAATACTTCCTTGTCAGAGACACTTGTCTAATCGATCACACGCAAGTCACAGCTGTAGGTGGATACGGAAGTCACTGTGGGTAGATACTCAAGTCACTGTAGGTAGATACGCAAGTCACTGTAGGTAGATGCGCAAGTTACTGTAGGTAGATACGCAGGTCACTGTAGGTAGATACGCAAGTCACTGTAGGTAGATACGCAGGTCACTGTATGTAGATACGCAAATCACTGTAGGTAGATACGCAGGTCACTGTAGATAGATACACAGGTCACTGTAGGTAGATACGCAGGTCACTGCATGTAGGAAGATACACAAGTCACTGTAGGTAGATACGCAAGTCACTGTAGGTAGATACGTAGGTCACTGTAGGTAGATACGCAAGTCACTGTAGGTAGATACGCAGGTCACTGTAGATAGATACGCAGGTCGCTGTAGGTAAATACGCAAGTCACTGTCATAGGTAGATACGCAAATCACTCTAGGTAGATACGCAAGTCGCTGTAGGTAGATACGCAAGTCACTGTAGGTAGATACGCAAGTCACTCTAGGTAGATACGCAAGTCGCTGTAGGTAGATACGCAAGTCACTGTAGGTAGATACGCAAGTCACTGTAGGTAGATACGTAGGTCACTGTAGGTAGATACGCAAGTCACTGTAGGTAGATACGCAAGTCACTGTAGGTAGATACGCAAGTCACTGTAGGTAGATACGCAAGTCACCACATAGGTAGATACGCAAGTCGCTGTAGGTAGATACGCAAGTCACTGTAGGTAGATACGCAAGTCGCTGTAGGTAGATACGTACGTCACTGTAGGTAGATACGCAAGTCCCTGTAGGTAGATACGCAAGTCACTGTAGGTAGATACGTAGGTCACTGTAGGTAGATACGCAAGTCACTGTAGATAGGTACGCAAGTCATATTAGGTAGATACGTAGGTCACTGTAGGTAGATACGCAAGTCACTGTATAGGTAGATACGCAGGTCACTGTAGATAGATACACAGGTCACTGTAGGTAGATACGCAGGTCACTGCAGGTAGATACGCAAATCACTGTTGGTAGATACTCAGGTCACTGTAGGTAGATACGCAAATCACTGTTGGTAGATACTCAGGTCACTGTAGGTAGATACTCAGGTCACTGTAGGTAGATACGCAAGTCACTGTCATAGGTAGATACGCAAGTCACTGTAGGTAGATACGCAAGTCGCTGTAGGTAGATACGCAAGTCACTGTAGGTAGATACGCAAGTCACTGTAGGTAGATACGTAGGTCACTGTAGGTAGATACGCAAGTCACTGTAGGTAGATACGTACGTCACTGTAGGTAGATACGCAAGTCACAGCTGTAGGTGGATACGCAAGTCACTGTAGGTAGATACGCAAGTCACTGTAGGTAGATACGCAAGTCACTGTAGGTAGATACGCAGGTCACTGTAGGTAGATACGCAAGTCACTGTAGGTAGATACGCAAGTCACTGTAGGTAGATACGTAGGTCACTGTAGGTAGATACGCAAGTCACTGTAGGTAGATACGCAGGTCACTGTAGGTAGATACGCAGGTCGCTGTAGGTAAATACGCAAGTCACTGTCATAGGTAGATACGCAAGTCACTCTAGGTAGATACGCAAGTCGCTGTAGGTAGATACGCAAGTCACTCTAGGTAGATACGCAAGTCACTGTAGGTAGATACGCAAGTCACTGTAGGTAGATACGCAAGTCACTGTAGGTAGATACGCAAGTCACCGCATAGGTAGATACGCAAGTCGCTGTAGGTAGATACGCAAGTCACTGTAGGTAGATACGCAAGTCGCTGTAGGTAGATACGTACGTCACTGTAGGTAGATACGCAAGTCCCTGTAGGTAGATACGCAAGTCACTCTAGGTAGATACGCAAGTCGCTGTAGGTAGATACGCAAGTCACTGTAGGTAGATACGCAAGTCACTGTAGGTAGATACGCAAGTCACCGCATAGGTAGATACGCAAGTCGCTGTAGGTAGATACGCAAGTCACTGTAGGTAGATACGCAAGTCGCTGTAGGTAGATACGTACGTCACTGTAGGTAGATACGCAAGTCATATTAGGTAGATACGTACGTCACTGTAGGTAGATACGCAGGTCACTGTATGTAGATACGCAAGTCACTGTATAGGTAGATACGCAGGTCACTGTAGATAGATACACAGGTCACTGTAGGTAGATACGCAGGTCACTGCAGGTAGATACGCAAATCACTGTTGGTAGATACTCAGGTCACTGTAGGTAGATACGCAAATCACTGTTGGTAGATACTCAGGTCACTGTAGGTAGATACTCAGGTCACTGTAGGTAGATACGCAAGTCACTGTCATAGGTAGATACGCAAGTCACTGTAGGTAGATACGCAAGTCGCTGTAGGTAGATACGTAAGTCACTGTAGGTAGATACGCAAGTCACTGTAGGTAGATACGTAGGTCACTGTAGGTAGATACGCAAGTCACTGTAGGTAGATACGTACGTCACTGTAGGTAGATACGCAAGTCACAGCTGTAGGTGGATACGCAAGTCACTGTAGGTAGATACGCAAGTCACTGTAGGTAGATACGCAAGTCACTGTAGGTAGATACGCAGGTCACTGTAGGTAGATACGCAAGTCACTGTAGGTAGATACGCAGGTCACTGTAGGTAGATACGTAGGTCGCTGTAGGTAAATACGCAAGTCACTGTCATAGGTAGATACGCAAGTCACTCTAGGTAGATACGCAAGTCGCTGTAGGTAGATACGCAAGTCACTGTAGGTAGATACGCAAGTCACTGTAGGTAGATACGCAAGTCACTGTAGGTAGATACGCAAGTCACTGTAGGTAGATACGCAAGTCACCGCATAGGTAGATACGCAAGTCGCTGTAGGTAGATACGCAAGTCACTGTAGGTAGATACGCAAGTCGCTGTAGGTAGATACGTACGTCACTGTAGGTAGATACGCAAGTCCCTGTAGGTAGATACGCAAGTCACTCTAGGTAGATACGCAAGTCGCTGTAGGTAGATACGCAAGTCACTGTAGGTAGATACGCAAGTCACTGTAGGTAGATACGCAAGTCACCGCATAGGTAGATACGCAAGTCGCTGTAGGTAGATACGCAAGTCACTGTAGGTAGATACGCAAGTCGCTGTAGGTAGATACGTACGTCACTGTAGGTAGATACGCAAGTCCCTGTAGGTAGATACGCAAGTCACTGTAGGTAGATACGTAGGTCACTGTAGGTAGATACGCAAGTCACTGTAGTAGATACGCAAGTCACTGTAGGTAGATACGTAGGTCACTGTAGGTAGATACGCAGGTCACTGTATGTAGATACGCAAGTCACTGTATAGGTAGATACGCAGGTCACTGTAGATAGATACACAGGTCACTGTATGTAGATACGCAAGTCACTGTAGGTAGATACGCTGGTCACTGTAGATAGATACACAGGTCACTGTAGGTAGATACGCAGGTCACTGCATGTAGGAAGATACACAAGTCACTGTAGGTAGATACGCAAGTCACTGTAGGTAGATACGCAAGTCACTGTAGGTAGATACGCAAGTCACAGCTGTAGGTGGATACGCAAGTCCAGGGGCGTAGCGTGCATATACGCACGTACGCACGTGCGTATAATTTCAAATCCTTAAAATATATATATATTATAAAAAAAACATAAAAATATTTAAAATAAAATGAAATCTAAGACAAAATCTTAACAGCTGACGGCAGATTACTTGCTGGAAACTACTCACAGAAGGCAGGAAAATGCTATTTTGGAGACCCTATTGCTCAAAAATTTTCGGGGACCATGCCCCCGCATCCCCCTACGAGCTCGCGCCTTCGCCGCTCGTCAGATTGTGTCCCCAATAAATTTCCCCTTTCAGTCAGTCATTATTGTAGGCATGTATAATGATGATTGTAGTTAGTACAGTCAGTCAAACAAAATAAATACCAAAAAACTGGCTTCGCCTCGGGTTATTATATCGCTATATATAACGGTAGCGGTGTATAACCCGTTTACATAAATCCTTTACACAACCTATACATCCTTTACACAACCTTTACATAAATCATTTACACAACTTTTACATAAATCCTTTATATAACCTTTACATAAATCCTTTACACAACAAATACATAAATCATTTACACAACTTTTACATAAATCCTTTGTATAACCTTTACATAAATCCCCCCATAAAACTGAGTGATAAATGCATTTTACTATGTATTTATGTAGCGAGAAAGTCCGCTGGAAAACGAAGAAAATGGCATTTCCAAGGCTCTAGATTTCTAAATTTTCAGGGGGGCATGCCCCCTCACCACCCTAGAAGCTCACGCCTTCGGCGTTCATTGCTATGTGCGTACATTGGGAAAAAAGCACGCTACGCCCCTGAAGTCACTGTGGGTAGATACGCAAGTCACTGTAGGTAGATACGTAGGTCACTGTAGGTAGATACGCAAGTCACTGTAGGTAGATACGCAAGTCACTGTAGGGAGATACGTAGGTCACTGTAGGTAGATACGCAAGTCACTGTAGGTAGATACGCAAGTCACTGTAGGTAGATACGTAGTTCACTGTAGGTAGATACGCAAGTTACTGTAGGTAGATACGCAAGTCACTGTAGCTATAGGTAGATACGCAAGTCACTGTAGGTAGATACGCAAGTCACTGTAGGTAGATACGCAAGTCACTGTAGGTAGATACGCAAGTCACTCTAGGTAGATACGCAAGTCCCTCCATGTAGGAAGATACACAAGTCACTGTAGGTAGATACGCAAGTCACTGTAGGTAGATACGCAGGTCACTGTAGGTAGATACGCAGGTCGCTGTAGGTAGATACGCAAGTCACTGTCATAGGTAGATACGCAAGTCACTGTAGGTAGATACGCAAGTCGCTGTAGGTAGATACGCAAGTCACAGCTGTAGGTGGGTGGATACGCAAGTCACTGTGGGTAGATACGCAAGTCACTGTAGGTAGATACGCAAGTCGCTGTAGGTAGATACGTACGTCACTGTAGGTAGATACGCAAGTCACTGTAGGTAGATACGCAAGTCACTGTAGGTAGATACGTAGGTCACTGCAGGTAGATACGCAAGTCACTGCAGGTAGATACGCAAGTCACTGTACGTAGATACGCAAGTCACTGTAGGTAGATACGTACGTCACTGTAGGTATATACGCATGGTCGCTGTAGGTAGATACGCAAGTCATTGTAGGTAGATACGCAGGTCACTGTAGATAGATACACAGGTCACTGTAGGTAGATACGCAGGTCACTGTAGGTAGATACGCAGGTCGCTGTAGGTAAATACGCAAGTCACTGTCATAGGTAGATACGCAAGTCACTCTAGGTAGATACGCAAGTCGCTGTAGGTAGATACGCAAGTCACTGTAGGTAGATACGCAAGTCACTCTAGGTGGATACGCAAGTCGCTGTAGGTAGATACGCAAGTCACTGTAGGTAGATACGCAAGTCGCTGTAGGTAGATACGTACGTCACTGTAGGTAGATACGCAAGTCCCTGTAGGTAGATACGCAAGTCACTGTCATAGGTAGATACGTAGGTCACTATAGGTAGATACGCAAGTCACTGTAGGTAGATACGCAAGTCACTGTAGGTAGATACGTAGGTCACTGTAGGTAGATACGCAGGTCACTGTATGTAGATACGCAAGTCACTGTATAGGTAGATACGCAGGTCACTGTAGATAGATACACAGGTCACTGTATGTAGATACGCAAGTCACTGTAGGTAGATACGCTGGTCACTGTAGATAGATACACAGGTCACTGTAGGTAGATACGCAGGTCACTGCATGTAGGAAGATACACAAGTCACTGTAGGTAGATACGCAAGTCACTGTAGGTAGATACGTAGGTCACTGTAGGTAGATACGCAAGTCACTGTAGGTAGATACGCAAGTCACTGTAGGTAGATACGTAGGTCACTGTAGGTAGATACGCAGGTCACTGTATGTATAGATACGCAAGTCACTGTATAGGTAGATACGCAGGTCACTGTAGATAGATACACAGGTCACTGTAGGTAGATAGGCAAGTCACTGTAAGTAGATACGCAAGTCACTGTAGGTAGATACGTAGGTCACTGTAGGTAGATACGCAAGTCACTGTAGGTAGATACGCAGGTCGCTGTAGGTAAATACGCAAGTCACTGTCATAGGTAAATACGCAAGTCACTCTAGGTAGATACGCAAGTCGCTGTAGGTAGATACGCAAGTCACTGTAGGTAGATACGCAAGTCACTCTAGGTAGATACGCAAGTCGCTGTAGGTAGATACGCAAGTCACTGTAGGTAGATACGCAAGTCACTGTAGGTAGATACGCAAGTCACTGTAGGTAGATACGCAAGTCACTGTAGGTAGATACGCAAGTCACCGCATAGGTAGATACGCAAGTCGCGGTAGGTAGATACGCAAGTCACTGTAGGTAGATACGCAAGTCGCTGTAGGTAGATACGTACGTCACTGTAGGTAGATACGCAAGTCCCTGTAGGTAGATACGCAAGTCACTGTAGGTAGATACGTAGGTCACTGTAGGTAGATACGCAAGTCACTGTAGGTAGATACGCAAGTCACTGTAGGTAGATACGTAGGTCACTGTAGGTAGATACGCAGGTCACTGTATGTAGATACGCAAGTCACTGTATAGGTGGATACGCAGGTCACTGTAGATAGATACACAGGTCACTGTAGGTAGATACGCAAGTCACTGTAGGTAGATACGCAAGTCACTCTAGGTAGATACGCAAGTCGCTGTAGGTAGATACGCAAGTCACTGTAGGTAGATACGCAAGTCGCTGTAGGTAGATACGTACGTCACTGTAGGTAGATACGCAAGTCCCTGTAGGTAGATACGCAAGTCACTGTAGGTAGATACGTAGGTCACTATAGGTAGATACGCAAGTCACTGTAGGTAGATACGCAAGTCACTGTAGGTAGATACGCAGGTCGCTGTAGGTAGATACGCAAGTCACTGTAGGTAGATACGCAAGTCACTGTAGGTAGATACGTACGTCACTGTAGGTAGATACGCAAGTCACAGCTGTAGGTGGATACGCAAGTCACTGTGGGTAGATACGCAAGTCACTGTAGGTAGATACGCAAGTCACTGTAGGTAGATGCGCTAGTCACTGTAGGTAGATACGCAGGTCACTGTAGGTAGATACGCAGGTCGCTGTAGGTAGATACGCAAGTCACTGTCATAGGTAGATACGCAAGTCACTGTAGGTAGATACGCAAGTCACTGTAGGTAGATACGCAAGTCACTGTAGGTAGATACGCAAGTCACTGTAGGTAGATACGCAAGTCACTGTAGGTAGATACGCAGGTCACTGTAGGTAGATACGCAGGTCACTGTAGGTAGATACGCAAGTCACTGTAGGTAGATACGCAGGTCACTGTAGATAGATACACAGGTCACTGTAGGTAGATACGGGGTCATGATCACGCTTCACGGGCGATCAGTTTTTTGGAAATTCACTTGTCACGGATAACAAAGAAATTGTAGTTTTGTCCGGCCAATTACGTGGCCACATAGCATAACAGCGCTAAATCACGAATCACAGTCGGTCAAAAGGGCAATCACGCATCAGGCTCGAAACTCCCCCCCCCCCCCCCCCCCCCTCACCGGCTAACACAGCGACATCTTGAAAATTCATACCCTATCTAAGACTCAGGGGAAATTCTATACCCTAATTTATACACTTATTGACAACGTAGTACTGTAGAAGTACTGGGGTGCTTTCAATTGCAAAAATTAATACCCTATCTAACACTCTAAAAAGTTAAAATTACGATCCTTGTCAGAATTACACACCCTCTTCAAGACAATTGAAGGTGAAAATGTATACTCTATCGACCAAAAGCTCAAAAACCGTGTTTTTTTCGTTTTTATTCACGTCCGGGATTCCTGTATTTTATTGAGCCCGCAAATCAACAGCCAGCTGAATAATTATAGTGTGCATGCGTCATGTTGTAATGGCGGGCGCGATGAAGTAGATTTCGTGTTGGAGCTAAAAAGCCTGTCAAATTTACCAGTGAAATCTTTACTTCTCTTAGCTTAGCTGGTTAGAACTTCTTCTACGCAAGTCAAATATCCTGCTGTACAAATATCACATGGTAAATTGGTCTGGTTGTCGACAATAAACCGTTTGAAAATGCAGCGTTTGCTGTCACCAAACCACACTTCAAGTCTTGTGTCTTACTCCAACTCTACGATAGAATGCCTCGAGAGATGTGATGTAGCAGAAGACAGCTCTACGCTTATATCAGGATCTACATTCAGCAATGGTAAGCTAGCTTGGCTCGCCAGGGGATCATCCCTTGAGGTTGTCAACACGAAGACAGGGCAAAGGAAAGCAGCATGGAGGTTTGGATGGAGTTCGAAACACAAACGAGCAGTCACAATCACCTCAGTCGTTGCGTTTCCAATGGGTAAAGCTGATCGTCTAGTGGTTGGTTTGAAGGATCTTTCAGGTAGTTTACCTGGTATGGTGTGTTTGTTTGATCCCTACGTTTCGCGAGTAATCAAAGCAGTGGTGATCCCGTATGCAGTGACTAGTCTTGAGTGTGTGTTGACCTGTGGTGGAGCTGATGCGCCTTCTTCTTTACTCAGGTAATAATTACCATTGATTGTGGACGTTAAGTAAAGTTAATCCCATGTTAAGAAGACAAATCAATGCTTCAACTGTTGAGAATGATGAAAACTCCAGCTGGTTTGATAAGCCTTCCTGATCATCACAATGCATAGCATAATTATCCCTGGTTGAAGATTGACATCCTGCAAGATCATGCCTTGAATCATTTGACAAACCTCATGCACTGTGCTGTAATAGCCATTTCTAATCGCAATCCTACATAACTTTACTCTTTTCAATCAGTTGATAAAAGTCCATGAATCTTATTATCTGGCCCCAACTAGTGGTCAAACATAACTACTATGTGCTATCAAGCAGAGCGAATTCTATTGAAAACTTGCAATTCAGCTGATAAAAATTATGCACGATACCGGAAATGATGTCTAGTGAAACTCAGCAATATGTATAATATATAAGAGTGGATCTTTACAGCAACACAATAACATGCAGGCCCTGGTTGCACGAAAGGTAAATAGCGCTATCCACCAAATAAGTCTTATCCAACAGATAAAACTGATGCAGTTATCCAATAAATTTTATTCCGTTGAATAGGACTTATCCGGTGGATAGCGCTATTCACCGTTCGTGCAACCGGGGCCTGATGTACATGTACATGTAGTATCCTGGGTCAGTAGTGTTATTATCAAAACCTGTTGCCTGTTTTAAATACAAATGTGAAATACAAATAGTTTCAATTTGACCAGATACATGCATACACACCCCTTGTTCTAGACACCACTGTGCTCCTTGACCAGATACATGCATACACACCCCTTGTTCTAGACACCACTGTGCTCCTTGACCAGATACATGCATACACACCCCTTGTTCTAGACACCACTGTGCTCCTTGACCAGATACATGCATACACACCCCTTGTTCTAGACACCACTGTGCTCCTTGACCAGATACATGCATACACACCCCTTGTTCTAGACACCACTGTGCTCCTTGACCAGATACATGCATACACACCCCTTGTTCTAGACACCACTGTGCTCCTTGACCAGATACATGCATACACACCCCTTGTTCTAGACACCACTGTGCTCCTTGACCAGATACATGCATACACACCCCTTGTTCTAGACACCACTGTGCTCCTTGACCAGATACATGCATACACACCCCTTGTTCTAGACACCACTGTGCTCCTTGACCAGATACATGCATACACACCCCTTGTTCTAGACACCACTGTGCTCCTTGACCAGATACATGCATACACACCCCTTGTTCTAGACACCACTGTGCTCCTTGACCAGATACATGCATACACACCCCTTGTTCTAGACACCACTGTGCTCCTTGACCAGATACATGCATACACACCCCTTGTTCTAGACACCACTGTGCTCCTTGACCAGATACATGCATACACACCCCTTGTTCTAGACACCACTGTGCTCCTTGACCAGATACATGCATACACACCCCTTGTTCTAGACACCACTGTGCTCCTTGACCAGATACATGCATACACACCCCTTGTTCTAGACACCACTGTGCTCCTTGACCAGATACATGCATACACACCCCTTGTTCTAGACACCACTGTGCTCCTTGACCAGATACATGCATACACACCCCTTGTTCTAGACACCACTGTGCTCCTTGACCAGATACATGCATACACACCCCTTGTTCTAGACACCACTGTGCTCCTTGACCAGATACATGCATACACACCCCTTGTTCTAGACACCACTGTGCTCCTTGACCAGATACATGCATACACACCCCTTGTTCTAGACACCACTGTGCTCCTTGACCAGATACATGCATACACACCCCTTGTTCTAGACACCACTGTGCTCCTTGACCAGATACATGCATACACACCCCTTGTTCTAGACACCACTGTGCTCCTTGACCAGATACATGCATACACACCCCTTGTTCTAGACACCACTGTGCTCCTTGACCAGATACATGCATACACACCCCTTGTTCTAGACACCACTGTGCTCCTTGACCAGATACATGCATACACACCCCTTGTTCTAGACACCACTGTGCTCCTTGACCAGATACATGCATACACACCCCTTGTTCTAGACACCACTGTGCTCCTTGACCAGATACATGCATACACACCCCTTGTTCTAGACACCACTGTGCTCCTTGACCAGATACATGCATACACACCCCTTGTTCTAGACACCACTGTGCTCCTTGACCAGATACATGCATACACACCCCTTGTTCTAGACACCACTGTGCTCCTTGACCAGATACATGCATACACACCCCTTGTTCTAGACACCACTGTGCTCCTTGACCAGATACATGCATACACACCCCTTGTTCTAGACACCACTGTGCTCCTTGACCAGATACATGCATACACACCCCTTGTTCTAGACACCACTGTGCTCCTTGACCAGATACATGCATACACACCCCTTGTTCTAGACACCACTGTGCTCCTTGACCTCCTTGACCAGATACATGCATACACACCCCTTGTTCTAGACACCACTGTGCTCCTTGACCAGATACATGCATACACACCCCTTGTTCTAGACACCACTGTGCTCCTTGACCAGATACATGCATACACACCCCTTGTTCTAGACACCACTGTGCTCCTTGACCAGATACATGCATACACACCCCTTGTTCTAGACACCACTGTGCTCCTTGACCAGATACATGCATACACACCCCTTGTTCTAGACACCACTGTGCTCCTTGACCAGATACATGCATACACACCCCTTGTTCTAGACACCACTGTGCTCCTTGACCAGATACATGCATACACACCCCTTGTTCTAGACACCACTGTGCTCCTTGACCAGATACATGCATACACACCCCTTGTTCTAGACACCACTGTGCTCCTTGACCAGATACATGCATACACACCCCTTGTTCTAGACACCACTGTGCTCCTTGACCAGATACATGCATACACACCCCTTGTTCTAGACACCACTGTGCTCCTTGACGCATTATCCAAGGGTTGCCTCACGAGTCAGAGAATAACCCGTGGAATTATAAAATGTACATGTAGCTATTGTCAATAGTCATAATTATTTTCTCGTCTTGTTAGTGAATAATTTACACTGACTCGAGGCTAACACTGATTAAATGGATCTTTTGTCAAGGGGTACAGTAGTCGATGTATGTTAAACAACTTGAAATGGGAGTATTACATGTACATTGTACAAAGACCAAATTTATTTACTGAGGGTGAAATACCTAACAGTCACAAACTGATGAACTTGTGTCCCTCATTCATTGCATGTACATATTCTTTCTCATTCTTAGTTTGCACCTTAAGTTATACTTTGGTATTGTTGCCGTGGGAACAGAGCAAGGACACACCTACTTATTGGACATGCGCCTAGATGACGACATGGAGAAATTTGATGAGTGGAATCCCAGCACCATAGAACACATTGATTGTACTGTACAAAATATCTCAAAGTATAGAGAATCTGCTAGAAGGAATGATACACATCTTGCTGCAGAGCTTGGAGGTACGTGTAAAGCCAGGGGAGCCGGTACTCAAACACTGACAGGGAGGTGTGAAGGATCATTTTGGGTTTGAGATTTGGTATTTTGATTTTTTTCAGGGGGGAGGAGTAGGGGGAAATTTTGGCAGTATTTTTTGGGTAATGAGATTCTTGTTGATGCATTTAAATATAAAGTTCAGCGATAACCAGGAGCCCATTACTAGGAGTCCTCTCCTATAATAGGTTTGTACGACATCAAATGCACAAATTGAGCTAAAAATAGAAACACTCATTATAAATTCCGCGCGATTAACCAATCATGTCGCGTCTTACACAATAGGAATTTGACATCAGATTCAAAACTGTTTTGCTTTCAATGTCGGCCGAAAGCGTACCGTGTAGTTCCAGTGATTCTAGCGAAGAATCAGAATCTAGTGAAATTTCAGATCAGTTTCGTCGTCTGACTTCAGTACTTCATCAAGCGAGGAAGAACAATGATTGAAAACATTAAAAACAAAACAAAAAAGCAACTCCAGGTATTATTATTTATATCAAAACTTCAAGTGCGAGTTCTAACTTCTAAAAACAAAGCTAGTTCAAAGGCCAGTTCAAAACCCGGCAAAAAACAAACATCTTCTGCTCTTTCTGAGAAGGATCTGGTATCATGAATAATCTCTTACGAAGAACCTAATTAAACTTGTGCAGGACTAGCAGTGAGAACCAAGCTAATGTATATTCCAAACCGCCGGTGTGTTTTGCTAATTAGCCATTACCTAAACGAGCAGGGGACTGGGAACGAGTTTATGAGAATTAATGCAATTACAAAATTAAGTTTATGACATGAAACAGCATGTTGAAATTAGTATCTGTGCAAAGTGTGACGTGATTTGAGCGAATCCTGTCGGAATTATAAACTTTTGAAATTGTGTTGTCCAGCCAAAATTTTACAGTGAATGTATGGTTTGGATTAGACTGATTCCATAAGTCGGTCCCAGTTCACTCTCTGTCGATCCTGATGTCGCTCACCCAACCGACTTATCACATATCATATCAGATTTTGTTCTCGTCTCGAAATACGGAGACCTCCAATCAAATCACTCGTTATATGGTCTGATAAGATTTGAACCAATCACAGAACAGCTCTTATTGCTCTAAACTACTCCCGTTACGATAACTCTTCCAAGATCATTCCGAAGCCATTTTGTGAACCACGTTTAGTGAAACTCTGGAAGGAAAAGAAAGGGTTTCTTTAAAGAATTTGGAAGAGAAGCAAAGCAGAGGGCTCTATTCAATCGGAATATGCATTCGTTAGTGTTCCTAGGGCCACCGTACAAAGCATTTGTTGTGGGAATTCCCTCGAATTCTGCAACTCTGAGTCGTTTGGTTTGGACTTGGTTCGACAGCTGGAGCGGAAAAAGCTTTCTTTTTGTCTTTCTTTGTGTCCTGTGAATCGATTGTGAATCAGTGTTCTGTGATTCCACGGGCCGTCGAAGTAGCATATATAATGATATATTCTTGTCATTTTTCTCGAACATCTTTATAAACCTTATTGTTTTTCAAACGTCCAGACATTCTCTGTATTCATACATACATATACATAAAATAACTCAGTCTTATAGATTCAAATGATATTTAAAATAGTTATTCAGAATTTTGGGAACAACAGATTTCGCTGAAATCTACAACCTAATTAAAATGCAAGAGCCTCGTTTTCGTTTGAACAGAATATTAGTGTAAACGTGATAAGTCGCTAGTTGAGCGACCACCTATCTAACAGGAGCGAAAACAGCGACTTATGGAATCAGTCTAGGTTTGGATGGACAAAGTCAAAAAATTACAGAGTTTGTATGGGAAAATAGTCATATTTGATGCCCTCTAGCATCGTCAATATTAAGCCGAAGTTCACCAAACTTTCCAGAGTAGCTAAGTTTAATCTGCTCTCTCAGAAAATGATGCCCATTTTTGCTAGTTTCTTATTGAATTAGTTTTACGGACTTGGTCCCAGTCCCCTGCTCGTTTAGGTAATGGCTAATTAGCATTTGTTGTCTGAAACACAGCAAAATAAATCACGAACTTTGAAGTAGGATTTTGTCGAAAATTCTCGACATTGACACAAAGTTCCTTCTAAAACAGAGAAGTGAGGGACAGGGGAGCTTCTTTTTCTGTCAGGCCTGGATGAAGATTTTATCGCATTTTTATTCAGCGGCTGTTCTTAGAGTGCCGGCTTTCTTGCCTTCTTTGAACTGAAAACGCCTTTGGCGAAAGAACTTCGCATACACTCAGTGATAACGGCCTCTTGTTTTAGTGTTCTTTGCTGCTCTTTAAAGCACGGTTCGTCGGTTGAAAGTTTCAGTTGTTTTTCGATAATCTTTCGGCGAAGGTCTTTAGCAAAGTGCACATTTGTGTGGTTGGTCATGTTGGCGTACGTCGCTATCCAAAAATCAGTATGATGAAGGTGATGGATTTTGCTTCATCAGAGTCGAAATCACTGTGAGAACGCTTCATTCTTACGAAGACTAAATCGTGAATCAAAAACCAACAGAAGAAAGTTGATAAAACTTTGATAAAACTTGATAATTGGATCTTTTAACCCTTTGACACCCAGAGATTTTTGAGTTTTTTAGCGATTTTCTGGACCTAATCACGTCATAGGAAATTTCGATTCCATATAAGGGGTTTCCATGGAAATCTTGACAGTTCTGAAAGCCCACGGGCTCAGGTTCTGACGTAATCTTTCTCTTGTCATGGATCGCCACGAGGGACAGGAGTTCGTAGCTGCTAGGAGTGGACTATTTTGCATTTTTAGAGTGTTTATAGCCATTATTCACCACAGAAGCCCCCAGGACAGCATCATTAAGCTTGACTGGTGTGGTAGAGACCGTTCTCCTGGAAGAACTCAGGAGGAAGATACGAATTCACAAACACATTTCGGCAGCTCGTTGAGATTTTCCAAAATGGCGGACTCAAAGTGAAATCGTCTCTCTGGTCTTTCTGTGGTGAATTCCAGGACCTACAAAGGCATTTTTGGCGACTTTGGACTTGTAAAGAATGCAACCGGTGCAATATTTTGCCTGTAGGACCGAGTGGCTCGACACTCTATATATTCTTAAAAAAAGGAAATGGCGGGAGGATTTCTGTCGAAAATTCCCGGATGTTCCCGGCATCCTTTTCGGGCGTGCAGAAGGAAAACACGTGTTAGCGAAAGTGGTCCCTAAGGAAATGGCTATTGTTCTGCAAGCTAAGGAAGAGAGAGTGAAAAATTCATGACTATATCAAGAAGAGAGATGGAAGTTTGCCGAGAAAGTGGCGTTTTGTTTCGGAAGGATGTATTTTGGAAGAAAATCCAAGTCAAATGTCGTTCATTTTCGAGGTGTAAAATTGTGTCAAAAACGCGCATTTTTGATTTCTATGAAAAATAAATTGAACTAGTGCCCAGAAATCGGACCTGTAAGTCAGTTTACTTGAAGTTAAAATTTGAAGAGTTAGTAGTTGTCACTAAAAACTGGTCAGGAGATCGATGTTACGAAAATTCAGAAAGTTTGAATTTTTAAAAGCAGTATCGATTTTTACGGGCGGTTTCGGGCGCCGTGGGAGTCAAAGGGTTAAATTCAATTAATTTTTTTTTTTTTTTTTCACTGACTTGCCATTTTTCCTACCAAAAACTATTTAAAACATTAAGTCTACCTAAGACGGTTATACATGCCAAATTTTATTTGAAACTGAGCTTGATTGAAGGACTTAGGGGGGGAGGGTATTTGTTATAGACCTCAAAAGCCCAATTTTACATATAGGTCAAAAAGTCAAAGTTGAGGGAGTGGTCATTGTGAAATTTAGACAGCAGAGAAGAATAGTTGTCGTGGATATTAGTCAGACCAATGGTCACACTCACCCTATGGTGATCCAGGGGGGGAGTGATGCTTGTCACATGACTAGCCCTAGCCCCTAAGCCAGCCTTCAGTCAAATCTAACCCTAGCTTCCAGAACTAACCCAATGGCAAAAAAAAAATAACCCTAAGCCTGAATCGTTACCCTAACCCTAGTTTTGAGTTAACCCCAACCCTAAATTCAGAAAGTTTGAATTTTTAAAAGCAGTATCGATTTTTACGGGCGGTTTCGGGCGCCGTGGGAGTCAAAGGGTTAATATCCTTTCCTGAAAGAGTTCACCTGAAGGGAAGTTTTGGTAAAATCTTCATTCATACAGATTTTCACTCTTAAGACAACGTTTCGACGTACTAACGTGTATTTGTATATTACGTCGAAACGTTGTCTTTATTAATATGTTATCGAAACGTTGTCTTAATATGTTATCGCTGAACTTTATATTTAAATAAGATTCTGGCATGCATTATTGTTGTAATACCTTTAGCAATAATTTTACACACTATACATGTACATGTTGTTTGATTTAGTGTTACACACAAATATTTAGAGGTTTTTGGCCCATGACTACATGTAGTTTTGGGGGGATTAATAATTGTGGCTTTATTCACTGCCTTGAATAGCTCTGTATTGTTTATACACATACACCTAATTGTAAGAACGTTGTCATATAAAAAAGAAAAGTACAAAATAGGAATTAATTAAAAGACAAAAGCAGAGCACTCAAGCTGAACTTCTCCTTTTGTCTTTTAATTAATTCCTATTTGGTACTTTTTTATTTTATATGACAATGTTCTTGCAATTAGGTACATATATACCTCAAATAATAATAATAATAATATTTATTTCTTATATACTGTACATAGCACCTCTTCCATAAATGTCCAGAGGCACTTTACATTCTATTAACTACATGTATTAAGTGTGAATACTAAATTAAAACTAAATACTAGATTAAATACGAAAAATAATTATTACTATATATATAATGTACCATAAAAGAAGTAAACCAGTTGTCCAGCCTGAAACTCTTGTGTTGTATCAAAAACTGAACTACGATGAACTGTTGCTTGCATCATGTAATGGAATATTCAAATCTTTCACACAACAATCTGGGCCATTCTACATGACTGTGTGTGAAGTAAACTATATTTAATATAAAATGATAAATGCCCAAAAGTTTCATTAACCAATAAATTGCAATGGTTTTAATGTCTTTAGGTGAATGTCATCAGTCTAGTAAGTTTTATTACAACAAATCAGATTCAAGAGATGAAAAGATTTATCCTGCTGGTAAGAATGAACATACATGAAGAACTACAACAAGTGTGTAGAATGAAACTTTGATGCTGTGTAAAAAAAAGCATTTGAATTTACTATATTTTCTCAGTAAAGTGCCTATTTTACATAGCGTCAAAGTTTCATTCTACACATTTGTTGGTTGACTGTTATTATTCAGTCTCTACTACATGTAATTTAACCACTAGTCCCTATCTGTTAAACCCACTGCTTGAACCCATAATTACTGCTGTTAGTATTAATGTGATTTTCCTCTATTGTAGGAGATGTGGTTGTCACGGCGATAAAGTACATTCATCAAGGAAGCTGTCTTGTGATTGGTTATAATTTTGGTTGTTTCCTTATATGGGATCTCAGCTCAATGATGCTTGTGTAAGTCAAACTTCTGTATTATCTAACTGCATGTAACATGTAACTATGTACATGTGTAGCTGCTATTATTATTATTATTATTATTATTATTATTATTATTTATTATTATTATAATCTTGAGGGATATGGTTAGAGATCTAATAATAGATGTCCAGCACTCGGCAAAGTCCATTGGGATCACCCAGATGGATCATGCGGCCAAGCACAATGGATCTTTAACACTCACTTCTACTTGTTAATCTTGCAGGTATAACAGCCAAGTGGATCAGTACAACATGTCTGCTGTTACACATATGGCTTATCAAGAGCCTGAGAATGACCCTCATAGCTGTAGCTATCTCTGGGTTGCTCGTGGACCACTGATGGCAGAGGATGAGCCGCTTGATGTTCCCACTACTCTAACCTTGTACCAGCTTATATTCAGTGCTAGAGAAGTCTTGCCAGGATATGGTATAGTGTATAAGGTATCTATGTTGTATTATGCATTATACAGTGCATTCATTGTGATTGGTCAGTTTGTGGTCTATAACTTCCTACATGGACTAGAGACAAGAAGGTCTGATAAATTCACCCAGTTGGCTCAGTTGATTAGAGCTGTGGCTTGTATGTGGGCAGGAACGTTACTGCCTTGTCCCCAGTGTAAAGATAATAATAATAATTTAGTAGTACATGTAGTAGTGTTATGTTATTTTGCATGGTGGGGATTATTACCCAGCCACATATCATATCTATAGTTTTAATTACATGTACTGAGAAACCTGTGGCACTCCTAAAATCTAAGATATATACATGCATATATATGCATGTACAGTCATTTGCAAAAATTCTGGCCGCCACGATATATCAATATATCGGGTGCATTATGGGTAATTAAATAATCGAAAATTCCCCTTAAAGCGGGTTAACGCCAGCAAAGTTGGTATCAATATTTAGTGTATAATGTTTATTTTTAGTCTTACGTTTGTTGTTTGTAAATTTTGTTTCATTTAATAGTATTAGTGATGCACCCGATATATTGATATATCGTGGCGGCCAGAATGTTTGCAAATGACTGTATATGTTGTAGTTTAAAATGATCTTTGGTTCAATTTGAATTGAACTGGTTTAATTTACATTGAACTGATTCAAGTTTAGGGTTAGTATTAGGGAAGACTAAATTATAGTAATCAAGTACCTTGGGGTTAGGTTTAGGGTTAGTATTAGGGAAGACTAAATTATAGTAATCAAGTACCTTGGGGTTAGGTTTAGGGTTAGTATTAGGGAAGACTAAATTATAGTAATCACTTGGGGTTAGGTTTAGGGTTAGTATTTAGGGAAGATCACTCTTATACCCTGTATTATTATAATAATAAGACTTTATAGTAATCAAGTACCTTGGGGTTAGGTTTAGGGTTAGTATTAGGGAAGACTAAATTATAGTAATCAAGTACCTTGGGGTTAGGTTTAGGGTTAGTATTAGGGAAGACTTTATAGTAATCAAGTACCTTGGGGTTAGGTTTAGGGTTAGTATTAGGGAAGACTTTATGTTAGATTTAGGTTTATTAATAATGTGCAATGCATTACTACCAACGAAATCTTGGATGGTCAAGTGGTTAAGGTCTTGGGATAGCAAGCTGGGATAGCAAGATATTAGTTGTAGATAGATAGACAGACAGACAGTTAGGTAGATGAGAGGGGAGAAGATAGAGAGAGAGAAGGGAGGGAGGTCAAAATTATTTAGTTCTTTTTGAGGACCCCCCCTAAAATTCCAAATTAAACCAGTTAAATTGAACCGGTTTAATTTAAATTGAACCAAGGAATCATTTTAAACTACAACATATACACCTATTTCAAAAAACGTTGGCATCTGAAATCTGAATCTGTGACCTAAAAACACTCGTAGCCACACTAAAGCCACACTAAAGGTCGTGTAGGCATATTCCAGTAGTTACAAGATAGATCACAACTTATACCCACAATTATTATAATAATAAGATTTCAGATTTCAGATGCCAAGGTTTTTTTAAATAGGTGTATATCTTAGATTTTAGGAGTGCCACAGACTCAGGTTTCTCAGTGTCAACTGTCACGTGCTACCCTCATATATTATTAGCCGGTTGTCTTTATGGTACTAACAAACACTCATAAATATGATGTTATTTCTTTAGGGCCTTAGTGGGTGTGGCCGTCGTTTTGAGCATCAACTAACCGCAGATGCTCATCATCTTGCTGATGCAACATCGGTGGGCAGTAAAGTTATTTGCTGCTACACATTAAGTATGTATAACTGTACTCTGTATACTGTATTGTCACATTAAGTATGTACAACTGTACTCTGTATACTGCTTATTGTCTATTGTCTAAGTTATTTGCTGCTACACATTAAGTATGTACAACTGTACTCTGTATACTGTATTGTCTATTGTCTAAGTTATTTGCTGCTACACATTAAGTATGTACAACTGTACTCTGTATACTGTATTGTCTATTGTCTAAGTTATTTGCTGCTACACATTAAGTATGTACAACTGTACTCTGTATACTGTATTGTCTATTGTCTATTGTCTAAGTTATTTGCTGCTACACATTAAGTATGTACAAACTGTACTCTGTATACTGTATTGTCTATTGTCTAAGTTATTTGCTGCTACACATTAAGTATGTACAACTGTACTCTGTATACTGTACTGTACTCTGTATACTGTATTGTATTGTCTAAGTTATTGCTCTACACATTAAGTATGTACAACTGCTCTGTATACTGTATTGTATGTCTAAGTTATTTGCTGCTACTAAGTATGTATACTGTATTGTCTATTGTCTAAGTAACTTTCTTCTTTCTTGGGGTGTTTAGTCAACTTTCTTAAATCTGATCGGAAATGAAATGTTCAACTTCCTATATACATGTATAGTGTAACTCATATCAATATGATTATACAAATTGTGATTTTGCTCAAAAGATTTTCAGAGAACATCAAATATTTTTTAAACATTTTTATGCACATTTAGCATAGCATTTATTTTCGGATATTAAAGAACTTTTACCTTTTTGATAAAGGACAACCAACAACATACAAGTACCTGTAGAAGTATAACATTTAAGACAGTACATAGTAAAGCTTATTTGTGCAAACTGATGTAGTTGTAGAAGAACAATACTTTCAATCACTGCTCTATGTTTGTAATAATATTGGGATCTATCTATTACTATAGGGGATGGGTGGTGCAGTTATTGAAGTCATATTAATAATACTTTTACTAATAACCAAATTATTGATAATTATTGGTTATTCCATGGTTTTCTATGGAATACGAGCAAATATTTCATAAAAAAATGATATTATTTGGTATACAACGAGCCTTTAGGCGAGTTGTATACTAAAATAATATAATTTTTGAGTGAAATTTCCGCCCGTATTCCATAGAAAACCATGGAATAACCATATTATCCTATACATATTACATCAACAATTAAAACTGTCAAGTTGTTTCTACTTAGCTTTTCGAGTTTCGTTGCACGATTCCTGAGAAATAAATGCTATGAATTTTGAATTCGTCGTGTCAACTGTTGTATTCTAACGCTTCTTCTGAGAGTGAAGGAAGATTTGAATTATTTCTCGAACTTGAAGCCATGTTTATAACGCTTTGAATCATTGAATGAGTTTGGATTTCGAAATTAAAAACAATTTTTATGCAAATATTGATAAATGTAGCAACACGACGTGAGCGCGTCCAGTGGAAGAAAAAAGCTTGAAAATTTACAACATTTTGATTGGCTAATACAAACTATGAAATACCGCTCTGTATTTCATAGAAATGGTGAGCTCTGATTGGCTGAGATGTAATATGTATAGGATAATTGATAATATTTATTATTATTAAATTCAGACATGATATGTTTCTTCTACGTATTTACTTTATTTTTCCGAGCTTTCGGGCTCTTGGCCCATCATCAGGGACGAAAGGAAAAAATAATGAATTTTCAAATGGCATGGAAAGCAAATATAAACAAAACAAAAACGTTGGCATAAGCGCGCGCTCACAATAGAATGCGCTCGAGCAAAATAACAATACATGGTGGAATAAATGAAAGATAGAACAAATAAATTACAAAAATAATAATAACTATCGGTGTAAAAGAGGGAAATAAGTGTTAGGCATGGTGCCTGACTGACTGACTGACTGACCTCCGCTCTGGCCCAGCATGCAAATGCCCTCAAGCACAACATAGCATGGGAAGATACAAGAGTTCTGACGAGCGAAAACAACTGGGTGAAGAGGAGATGAACGGAGGCTTGGTTTATAGCTAGAAACAATCAGGCACTGTTCAACAGAGACTGTGGCAGAACCATGCCTAACACTTATTTCCCTCTTTTACACCGATAGTTATTATTATTTTTGTAATTTATTTGTTCTATCTTTCATTTATTCCACCATGTATTGTTATTTTGCTCGAGCGCATTCTATTGTGAGCGCGCGCTTATGCCAACGTTTTTGTTTTGTTTATATTTGCTTTCCATGCCATGTGAAAATTCATTATTTTTTCCTTTCTTCCCTGATGATGGGCCAAGAGCCCGAAATCTTGGAAAAATAAAGTAAATACGTAGAAGAAACATATCATGTCTGAATCAATGGTACCGTAGAAGAAACATATGTACAGAAACCTACTAAATAAAGTATATACGTAGAAGAAACATATCATGTCTGAATCAATGGTACCTACGTACAGAAACCTACTAAATAAAGTAAATACGTAGAAGAAAACATATCAATGGTACCTACGTCTGAATCAATGGTACCTATCATGTACAGAAACCTAGTCTAAATAAAGTAAATACGTAGTAGAAGAAACATATCATGTCTGAATCAATGGTACCTACGTACAGAAACCTACTAAATAAAGTAAATACGTAGAAGAAACATATCATGTCTGAATCAATGGTACCTACGTACAGAAACCTACTAAATAAAGTAAATACGTAGAAGAAAAAACATATCATGTCTGAATCATGGTACCTACGTACAGAAACCTAGTCTAAATAAAGTAAATACGTAGAAGAAACATATCATGTCTGAATCAATGGTACCTACGTACAGAAACCTACTAAATAAAGTAAATACGTAGAAGAAACATATCATGTCTGAATCAATGGTACCTACGTACAGAAACCTAGTCTAAATAAAGTAAATACGTAGAAGAAACATATGTCTGAATCAATGGTACCTACGTACAGAAACCTACTAAATAAAGTAAATACGTAGAAGAAACATATCATGTCTGAATCAATGGTACCTACGTACAGAAACCTACTAAATAAAGTAAATACGTAGAAGAAACATATCATGTCGAATCATTGGTACCTACGTACAGAAACCTACTAAATAAAGTAAATACGTAGAAGAAACATATCATGTCTGAAATGGTACCTACGTACAGAAACCTACTAAATAAAGTATATACGTAGAAGAAACATATCATGTCTGAATCAATGGTACCTACGTACAGAAACCTACTAAATAAAGTAAATACGTAGAAGAAACATATCATGTCTGAATCAATGGTACCTACGTACAGAAACCTACTAAATAAAGTAAATACGTAGAAGAAACATATCATGTCTGAATCAATGGTACCTACGTACAGAAACCTAGTCTAAATAAAGTAAATACGTAGAAGAAACATATCATGTCTGAATCAATGGTACCTACGTACAGAAACCTACTAAATAAAGTAAATACGTAGAAGAAACATATCATGTCTGAATCATTGGTACCTACGTACAGAAACCTACTAAATAAAGTAAATACGTAGAAGAAACATATCATGTCTGAATCAATGGTACCTACAATGTACGTACAGAAACCTACTAAATAAAGTAAATACGTAGAAGAAACATATCATGTCTGAATCATGGTACCTACGTACAGAAACCTACTAAATAAAGTAAATACGTAGAAGAAACATATCATGTCTGAATCAATGGTACCTACGTACAGAAACCTACTAAATAAAGTAAATACGTAGAAGAAACATATCATGTCTGAATCAATGGTACCTACGTACAGAAACCTACTAAATAAAGTAAATACGTAGAAGAAACAACATATCATGTCTGAATCAATAAAGTAAATACGTAGAAGAAACATATCGTCTACAGGTACCTACGTACAGAAACCTACTAAATAAAGTAAATACGTAGAAGAAACATATCATGTCTGAATCATTGGTACCTACGTACAGAAACCTACTAAATAAAGTAAATACGTAGAAGAAACATATCATGTCTGAATCAATGGTACCTACGTACAGAAACCTACTAAATAAAGTAAATACGTAGAAGAAACATATCATGTCTGAATCAATGGTACCTACGTACAGAAACCTACTAAATAAAGTAAATACGTAGAAGAAACATATCATGTCTGAATCAATGGTACCTACGTACAGAAACCTACTAAATAAAGTAAATACGTAGAAGAAACATATCATGTCTGAATCATTGGTACCTACGTACAGAAACCTAGTCTAAATAAAGTAAATACGTACGTAGAAGAAACATATCATGTCTGAATCAATGGTACCTATGTATGTCTGAATCATTGGTACCTACGTACAGAAACCTACTAAATAAAGTAAATACGTAGAAGAAACATATCATGTCTGAATCAATGGTACCTACGTACAGAAACCTAGTCTAAATAAAGTAAATACGTAGAAGAAACATATCATGTCTGAATCAATGGTACCTACGTACAGAAACCTACTAAATAAAGTAAATACGTAGAAGAAACATATCATGTCTGAATCAATGGTACCTACGTACAGAAACCTACTAAATAAAGTAAATACGTAGAAGAAACATATCATGTAGAATCAATGGTACCTACGTACAGAAACCTACTAAATAAAGTAAATACGTAGAAGAAACATATCATGTCTGAATCAATGGTACCTACGTACAGAAACCTACTAAATAAAGTAAATACGTAGAAGAAACATATCATGTCTGAATCATTGGTACCTACGTACAGAAACCTACTAAATAAAGTAAATACGTAGAAGAAACATATCATGTCTGAATCAATGGTACCTACGTACAGAAAACCTACTAAATAAAGTAAATACGTAGAAGAAACATATCATGTCTGAATCAATGGTACCTACGTACAGAAACCTACTAAATAAAGTAAATACGTAGAAGAAACATATCATGTCTGAATCATTGGTACCTACGTACAGAAACCTAGTCTAAATAAAGTAAATACGTAGAAGAAACATATCATGTCTGAATCAATGGTACCTACGTACAGAAACCTACTAAATAAAGTAAATACGTAGAAGAAACATATCATGTCTGAATCATTGGTACCTACGTACAGAAACCTAGTCTAAATAAAGTAAATACGTAGAAGAAACATATCATGTCTGAATCAATGGTACCTACGTACAGAAACCTACTAAATAAAGTAAATACGTAGAAGAAACATATCATGTCTGAATCATTGGTACCTACGTACAGAAACCTACTTAAAAAAAAAAAAATTGTTATTACAGAAAGGGAGAATGTTTCTCATGATGTTTCCAAGGCCGAAGAAGGTAAGCAACGTACATTTGTAGCATGGTGTAGATGGAGTTTCAGACAAACACACGTTGCAACTTACAATTACTCAATATTGCTGGCAGTGTGATTGCAGCGTGTGTCCGCTCTTGCAGTTGTTGTGAACAAACGTATTGATTCTGAAGTACAATGTGATCTTACTCCTGTGACATTGTGCGCTACAAATTAACAAGGTGAACACACTCTGAGACTGTCATTCATTTGCCGGCAATATTGCATGCAATGTTGCACCGTGTGCAATACAATCAAGTGTGACCACTGTAAATGTATTCACTTCTGTCTTAAGCTTGGTTCTCATGTCAAAAAGATCCCAGATGATCAGGGATATGATGCTTCCCTGATTTCCCCGGTGTACATATGAATACATGTACATCACACATTGACTGTCGCCATTGATCTGGGACAATCATGAACACAATTGGAAAATCAGGAAATTTTCTATGTTCTTGATATGTACATGTATCCTTGATCAGGTCAGGCATTGTCCTGACAGAACCATGGTTTATCTTCAAATGATACCTGGCCATCCTGGTAACAGTTGCTAACAATGGTGACAGAGGTATGCAAACTTTGAAAGTGTGCACCTGGCTGTATGTGGCTGTATGTAAGTGGTATCATGTGCCAGTTTCCAGTGTTCCAAACTGACCTTATAATGAATCAATTGTTCAACAGGTGTAACTAGGGACTTAACTCTCACTGTATGTGTTCCAAACTGACCTTATAATGAATCAATTGTTCAACAGGTGTAACTAGGGACTTAACTCTCACTGTATGTGTTCCAAACTGACCTTATAATGAATCAATTGTTCAACAGGTGTAACTAGGGACTTAACTCTCACTGTATGTGTTCCAAACTGACCTTATAATGAATCAATTGTTCAACAGGTGTAACTAGGGACTTAACTCTCACTGTATGTGTTCCAAACTGACCTTATAATGAATCAATTGTTCAACAGGTGTAACTAGGGACTTAACTCTCACTGTATGTGTTCCAAACTGACCTTATAATGAATCAATTGTTCAACAGGTGTAACTAGGGACTTAACTCTCACTGTATGTGTTCCAAACTGACCTTATAATGAATCAATTGTTCAACAGGTGTAACTAGGGACTTAACTCTCACTGTATGTGTGTGGGAGGCACCGTCACCCGATCCTCTATCAAGTCCAACATGTCATCTTGGTATCTTTGATATCAACAGATGGTATCACTCACAAATGCAGCCATCATTAAGGTAGCAATTTACAGTCGAACCAAGAAAACCGTGGACACCTAAAATATGTCTGGAATGTTCATTGTGACCAATCACATACGAGAGTAGTCAAGCGAGTCGAACTGTCAGTTGGCTTTCCAAAAAACAAATTTATTCAAAATCGCCCAAATCTATCAAATCTATTCCCGGCTTCGAGCGTAGTGTATTCATCTCTCAAATAGAAAGGAAAAGCAATCTAATTTTGTACAGGACACACCTATATATATATATACGGTAGCTACGACAGAACGTAGAATTGAAACTTTTAAGTTAAAACGGCCTTGTTTGTTGATTGATAACGATCTGTGGTTTCAAGATCTCACATGTGATTGGTCACAACACAATGAACATTCCAGACATATTTTAGATGTCCACGGTTTTCTTGCACTGAATCCTGTATCCTATAAGCAAATACAGTCATATATTCATGAATGGCTTGTTTTCACACTGTACATGTACATTATTATTATTTATTTAATTCTTGCAGGGATGCCATGTTTGGAAGTAAGGACTCCACATGTCCCTTCTTTGCCTTCTTCTCATTGGCTGAAATCCTTGAGGTAGCAAGCCCTGATGGGATTGTTGTAAGTAAACAATAAAGGGAAAGTGTAAAAATTATTGACTCGTGATCCAAACTCTCCCTTGAACTTCAGAGAGCCTCCATGAGGATTTAGATTTTGATCAGAAATCACTTTCAACGCCTCATTACTTAATTCCGACCACAGTTTCTAATTCCGGCTTGTACGTTTTTGGTCCTAACGGTTAGGGATACTCAGTAGAATGCCCTAACCTTCAGGGATTACCCTTTACATGCCCTAATGATTAGGTACTTTGAGAGCTCATTCTCGCTCAAAGCCCTAATGATTAGGACAAAGTCTTGAAAACCCCTTTTGAAAAGGGATAATGCGATAAAAACCCTAATCACTAGGGTCGGACTAAGTGATGACAAGCGGTTAATCAAAGCTGATATAGAACAGACTAACGGATATATAGCTATTAGTGTCAGTGAATCCGTGTATGATTCTACATGTATACCACACTCATGTCAAATCAGAACGCAGGAAAATTAAAAAACTCGCTTAAAAAGGAATAAAATCGCATTAACACTGTAGTTTTAACTGCAGTTAAGCACATACCTTGATTAGGCTTTGTATTTTACGGACTCTGTTATTTTTCAAAAATCGTAATTGGCGGGAAGAGCGGCAGTATCAGTGCACAGTTCGAGTGGCACAATTGTATTGTTCTCAACATAAGATCTCTTTGTGTACTGCATAGAACATCACCTCAAATTTCTCTTTTAGATCAGACTGATTCCAACACAAATTGCGGAACACGGGGTCAACACGGTGCATCGATCGGTAATCCAGAAGAATACGAACACAAATGGGCATGATTTAAAAAAAGCAAAAACAACTCATAAAAATCATCGAGGCAATAGTTGGAACCTCATTTCGGTCTTGAACTGCTTGTACAAAATATTCGAACTCTGTTTATGTTCCAAAATAGATCGGAGACAATGATAGACAAATAGACTACGACTCTGTCATTTACGGGTTGACCTATTCAATTAACACCACAACTTACTGCTATATCAGGTATCGCAACTGTGACTCTGAAATCTGTTTATTCATTGTTTGGAATCTCAGGGTAGAGTAATGTAATGTAAGTAACTAAGGTAATGTAAGTGCTGAACGAGGTAATAAACTATTAGGGGTAGACGTAGAGGGGTTGTATTTGATATCACCTTGTGCTGAACGAGGTAATAAACTACATGCTTTTAGAAGCCCTAACGATTAGGGGTAGACGTAGAGGGGTTGTATTTGATATCACCTTGTGCTGAACGAGGTAATAAACTACATGCTTTTAGAAGCCCTAACGATTAGGGGTAGACGTAGAGGGGTTGTATTTGATATCACCTTGTGCTGAACGAGGTAATAAACTACATGCTTTTAGAAGCCCTAACGATTAGGGGTAGACGTAGAGGGGTTGTATTTGATATCACCTTGTGCTGAACGAGGTAATAAACTACATGCTTTTAGAAGCCCTAACGATTAGGGGTAGACGTAGAGGGGTTGTATTTGATATGACCTTGTGCTGAACGAGTTAAACTAATATTTTGAGCCCTAACGATTAGGGGTTGTACTTGATATCACAGAGACCTTGTAATTGTGCAATGCTGCATTCAGTTAAACTAATATGCTCAGAACCGGCCGTAACGATTAGGGGTTGTGCTGATTCGATATCGATCATAGAAACGTTGTACAATCACAGTAAGATAATTCACCTTTTGGTACCCTTTAGGGTGTTTCTTTGATATCAAATCACAACCCCTAATCGTTAGGGCTTCTAAAACATATTACTAATAGACAGTTTACAAGGCGAGACTCCGAGACAAGGTATATTTTTGCGAGCCTGAGACGCTTTTTCACCGATTTCCTTTGTTTTAAAAATTCGAGACTCTGAGACGGCTTTTTGCGAAAAAACGAGACTTCGCTTTGCGAGACTTTTTGCAGGGACCAATCGACACCCCTGGTTAGGGCTTCCAACAACTTCTCTATGACATCGTTCAAAAGCCGTGTAAAAACATTGATTTTCGCATGTTTTATAAAAACCCAAAAATAAGAAGACTATAGAGCGATGGTCAATCGCAATGCGAATCGGAGATCTTCTGATCAGCGTTTCCGTGCAGCAGTTTAACCAGCATTCATTGCAGTATCATTTAACGCACTGTTGAGAATCACGGTGTATTTTCTTCCATACAAAGTTATTAGTACATGTTACATGCATGAAGGTTAAAACACGTTTAAATAAATTGTATTTTTAACCAGTCCATGTGATCAAGTAATTCAATAAATGATTGGTATCAAAGTCATTCTGTTTCCGTTCCAGGATTGATTCATTGTATATTGCTGGAGGACGATTACAGTAGTTTAAAATGGACGGTCGTAAATAATACTTATCCATATTATACTTTTGTATATCTTAATAAACCTTGATTGAGATTCCAAACTATGTATAAACAGATTTCAGAGTCACAGTTGTGATACCTGATATAGCGGTAAGTTGTGGTGTTAATTGAATAGGTCAACCGGTAATTGACAGAGTCGTAGTCTATTTGTCTATCATTGTCTCCGATCTATTTTGGAACATAAACAGAGTTCGAACATTTTGTACAAGCAGTTCAAGACCGAAATGAGGTTCCAACTATTGCCTCGATGATTTTTATGAGTTGTTTTTGCTTTTTTTTAATCATGCCCATTTGTGTTCGTATTCTTCTGGATTACCGATCGATGCACCGTGTTGACCCCGTGTTCTGCAATTTGTGTTGGAATCAGTCTGATGTAAAAGAGAAATTTGAGGTGATGTTCTATGCAGTACACAAAGAGATCTTATGTTGAGAACAATACAATTGTGCCACTCGAACTGTGCACTGATACTGCCGCTCTTCCCGCCAATTACGATTTTTGAAAAATAACAGAGTCCGTAAAATACAAAGCCTAATCAAGGTATGTGCTTAACTGCAGTTAAAACTACAGTGTTAATGCGATTTTATTCCTTTTTAAGCGAGTTTTTTAATTTTCCTGCGTTCTGATTTGACATGAGTGTGGTATACATGTACATGTAGAATCATACACGGATTCACTGAGACTAATAGCTATATATCCGTTAGTCTGTTCTATATCAGCTTTCAAGTGTACAGACATTGTTTTGAGTAGGACAGTTTACAACAAGTTAGAGAAGCTGCATGATATTTTATCTTTATGACTGATGGACTTACCAGTCACAGCTTTTTCCTCGAGTGAACACAATGTCATGTATATGTAGTAAAGGAAACATGGTTAACATTTCATTATTGTCACTGTGCAGTATATGCTGTTTAAATAATCCTTATTCACTCTACAAAAATGTACAAAATGAATGTCAGAGTACAAATTTGTGTTGAAAATAGAGATGATAATCTTGTTTCCATGGTTTCATCCTCAGTGATGTAACTTTGTTTGTATCTACAGGATGTTTATATCGACAGTAATGCGGTAACCAGGTTTATGACCAACAATGAACCAGCCATGGAGCAGCATTATTGGCCTGCATCTCTCAAATTTGGTATGTCTTGCAATATGAACAGTAACAACATCATTATTTTATAAATTATTTAGTTGTACATGACTGTATAGCGGGGCACTGGTGCATCTATTACAGTGCGACTACTGTAACTGGGGCTACTTAGACAATAAGAACCAATCATTCAGACAAAAACAAAGCCAATTTCAAAATTTGTGTACTTCAGCCAATCAGGAGAGAGCATTAATTTTGTCATTATAAAGTGGCCCCGGATGAAGTCGTTGCATTGTAACATTACCTGTAATTACAAGCATCAAGAGTTCCAGACTTCCGGTACACGCGCAATGCATTATGAGATTATTACAAAGGAAAAGTGAGCACCAATTCTAGACACAGGGAGCCCAAGCTATGTTTTTTGCTCACTTGGTGCTCACTTTTCCTTTGTAATAATCTCATTAAGGAATGGTCAACGCTTAGCGTGCGTCCATCGAGTTATGGAGCACGCAGGAATTAGGGAGAGCATGAGAGAAGCGTAAGAAGCTTCACGAGTGCTCTCCCAAATTCCCAAGTGCTCCATAACTCGATGGACGCACACAATGTACAGCTAAGGCGTTGACCATTTCTTTTATAACATAGTCACTGCAAATTCAAATAAAACAATTTGATTTTCCGATTGAATTCAGAGCGCGCGATGACGTGAGCGTGTGTCCATGGGCGCGAGCGTGGGTCCGTGGGCTTACGGACACACGCTAACCAACCAATCAGAGCGCGCGTTATATCATACCAGTCCTATGATATAACAATGCATTGCATGCGTGCGTACCGGAAGTCTGGAACTCTTGATGCTTGTATTTAGGCAGATTATTAACCGAGCGGGAGGTCTGTACAGGAAAATCTTGACCGAGGTCGTGAAAGTACAGACCGAGCGCAGCAAGGTCAAGATTTTCCTGTACAGACCGACCAAGCTCGGTTAATAAGAGTTTTATTATATGACCATTTTAGTAAACTAAAAATTAACTCATTTTATTAATTGCATCTTACAAGCCTTACACTAGAATGGCTTCCCAGTATTTTTACTACATAACTTGTTTGAAAACCGGTTTGACAAGAAAGTGTGTGAAGTGAGGTATTTCTAGCTCGATGATGAATAACTAAAACAATCTTAAAATCGAACATTTCCTCGACTTTGGTGTTGAAAACATTGCGATACACCGAGGAACCATGGATTTTTGATAAAAATGAACAAGAATGGTGAAGAAAATGGCAAGTAAATTGGGGATTCCAGATGTTGTGTTTTTGAATAAAATTGTAGTTGAAGCAGTGCGCGCTACTGTCGCTATCATCACGTCGCCATCGAGCGCGCGCTGGGTTTGTTTTCTTCAGAATTTTGGTGTTTTTTAGTGAAATACTCCTAATGTTTTGCTTAATGTTTTCATTTATATTATTAGGAGTGAAATTTGAGGTCTTTAAAAACCCACAAGTTCACATTTCTTCCAAATTGCACTCGAAACCATATGATAGAAACAATGTTTACAGATTTTAAGATGCATGTGCGGACCGGTTATTACGGGAGAATCTAGACCGGTCCGAGAAAGAATCTAACCAATCAAATTGCTTGATTTGCTAGATACCAGGCTTTGAGATACTCGGTCATTTAATAAATGTGTATATCAAATGTGTTCAATGAAAATATTATGCATTGGCTAACACTCACAAGTCTACTGATATGAATGATTTGAGGTGAGGTGGATAGGGGGGTACATTAATTGGGGAGGGGGAGGGGACTTGGCTTGGCTTGGTTTGAGTACATCTACTCCAGCCAAGAAGTGACAGGGAATTGTGCCTTTTTCAGGTTTGAAAGTTCTGTTTTTGGTTGTTTAATTATAATGGATTTTTAACACTTTTGACAGTCCTTACAATCTTGTAGTTCTCTTTTAATGTTTTCTATTTCATATATTTACAGATGCTTGTTGTCTTATGGAAACAGGAATTGTCCATGCAAAATTTCTTGGAATGCAAAGACAAGTAAGCAATCTGCTATTTATTTATAGGGTTCTTGGTAGATTACACAGGGCTTATGGTAGGAATGCGGCGGGGAAAAACAAAATTATGCGGGATTTTTTGGCGAATTATGTGGGAAAATTATGCGGGATGACGTCATACATTTTTTAGCAGAAATTAAATTGTTTTATCATGTTTCACTTCAAACAAGCTTATATTGCTTATATTACAGCGCATTAACAAGTATTTATAGCAAATTCTGAACTTTGATTTACAATATCTCTGAACCTAATACTTGTACAGAAATGACATTTCGAGACAAGACAAACAGAAATCAATCACATCTTTTCAGACATGTGGTTAATATTAATAACAACTGAGCATTTCAAAAAAATGACGTCACACCTAAACACCTCTTTCATGGAACAATGTGAACAGTATAGCCATTTCTTGTTCAGTGTATGATAAGTATATTTGTGTTGTAGATCTTAGCTAGCCTGAGACAAGAAGGAATATCCAGCTTACTTGAAGCACACAGCTATTTTAACATGTGCTGGGCAGCAGGTTTGCTACCAAGAAACTTTGACATGTCAAAATCCCATGATAAAAATGTAAGTTCTGGTACATTTGTAATTTGTCTCTAAGGCAAACATTCCCTATATTGTTATAGCCAACAACCAACATTGTTGGGTATGCGCTAGCCTGTGCTTGCATCCAAACTAAACCACGGTATAGTCAGTCTGTGAATCAGTGCAGGATTCCTTGTTCTGGACCCCCAGCATAGTAGCACGATTATATATAATACAGGGGTTAGGATAGACAAAAACACCGAAGTGCCAATGGCCCTAAACTTTAGAAAGTTAAGGGCCATTTTTTCAAACTTGGGGCCATGGGCCAGTTGCCACGCTTCATAATTTTTTTTGATAATTGACTGGCTATCCCAGAACAAAAGAGCTAGCAGGGTATTTGGACCATCGCATGGTAATGGGATATGAAAATAATGGGAAATGGATTAGAAATGTAAATTTATGAGTGGCCATGGGGAGAGCTGGGATATGGAACTGAAAAGCGAATGGATGAGGCCCTGCGCACGGAGTTGGTGTACAAGAGCGTAACATAAATTCTCACGCTACTTTTTACTCATTTTATCGAAATCTACTGATCCTTTCACAACATAAATTTGTAGTTTAATAGTAAAAACAAGGTGCATTCATACACAAAAACGTTTTTTGGTTGATGCAATAATAAAAAATATATGCCGATTTTTTCGAATGTACCGAAAAAATGTTCAATTTTTGCGTACTTTTTTATTTGAGAAATCGTAGTTTTTTTGTAGTTATAAAAATCCCTATTTGCTTACCATGAAAACTAAGTTGATGGTACAAATGCACTTGAAATTCTCCATCATTTCAAGCTGTTGTTTATGTCTGTACATCTGATATCCACAAAATATCCGCCAATAAACAGCGTGAGGAAATATTTTTGTTGTCCAAAGTTGTGTGATTCTCTGTCATTATCGCGCATTTTTCGCTTATAGCGCGTCTTTCTTTATATTATTTTGATATCCCTCTAAAACTTGCGATCTTTTGATGATTCCGATTTCATCAGTTTCAATGAAATATAAGAGCGCATAGTCGAAAACTTTGAGTTCTTGCCGTTTACTCATTGTCAGGATTCTGATTCTAAAAAAAATGATTTTCATTGAAAGTTAGTTTCAATTGTCATTTTTAAAAATCAAAAAAGAATAAAGATCGACTTGGGGCTAGATTCTAAATAAGATAGAATAACAAATTTTCATTGTCGTGAACTGATAAGATCAGCTACAATGTAGCTCATGAAGCCTCTCTTGATCCAAGCCGAATTAGGTGAAGAATCGCTTGGTTTTGTCCATCAACATTGGTTTTGTCCATCAACATTGGTGGAAATTCCCGTAAAACCTTCACATTATTAATTTAAAAGCAGCTAGTGCTCAACAACGGATCAACAATATATTTTGTGACATGCAAATTTGGCGAGAGGATGCGTACGGCGAGACAAAGCGACGGCAGACGATGATACGGCCAATCAATTGTTTTTTAAATTTAAAAACATTTGGGCTCCAAACTGAATGATGAATTAACCTTGAGTAGCTCTCGAGTACTTTGACCGTAGTAATGCAACTAACAACATTGAATTAGATGAAAACAAAACGACTTTTAATATGGTGAACTCGATCTGATAATTTCACAAACTTCTTGTCAGCGCTGTCAAAGCATCGATCAGTGCAGCTCATTTGTAGCGGTAAACAAAATTTCGCCGAAATCGTCAAGATATTTGAGATGTACGTATTTGTCGTTGATTAAGGCCCGAAGTTTATAAGATACATCGAGGTAAACACGCTTTTTTAGATAAACTATTTAAAACATAGTCAGGAAATCTCGAATAGCCATGTTATTATGTTCTGTTTCTACATTTAATAATTCTAGGCGGCCTTGGTTGATAATCAAGCTCTGCAATTGAAAAAAAACAATGCGAAAACGGTACTTACCTATTTTTCCTTTTGGTCAGTTCAGGGTCTTGAAAACTTTTATGGATCTTACGACTATTAAAATCGTAATCTTCACGGTACTACTTTAGCTAATCAGCTTGAACCGGCAATCCATTAACAACCATATTTCACATTTCTGTTACTGATTTATTGCTACAAAATGTCTTTCTACCTACACTGTAGTTATAGTAAATTAAATATTTTATTTAATGTTAATAAAACAAATCAACTATATACATGTATTTAATTTTATAAAGCGAAAATTTAAAAATCTAGGCGAAAAGTGCGTGATAGGCGAAAAGTGCGCAATAGGCGTAAAATGTGAAAAGTGCGTGATAGGCAAAAAGTGCGAAATCACGCCCAAGGACGCCCAAGGCAAAAAGTGTGTGATGAAAGTTTACGCCTAACGCGTCATTTTGCTTAAAGGGGCTATGTCACCTGGGGAGTCTGCGCACTAAGTGCCATATTTTTCTAATTAGCATAAATTAGCATGCGATGTCACAGTAAAACTTTGACAGTTCAAGCGTGATGTTTTGCCGCCGTGAATGTTCAGCGTGGTTATCGGAATTCTAAAACCTATCTGCAAGCTTCTTCCCTGCTAACAGTCTCATATAGACGATTTTATAAGCTATGGAGACTGCATCGGGAACTGAACAGACTGAGGTGAGGATATTTTTTATAATTTTCAATTGAAATGATCGATGTTGTGACTTTACTTTCGAACAACATTCCGGTCAGTAAGTTATGTCACTATCAGGTGATGACCTTTATTTGTTTTTTTTTCCTTTATACTATTTAGACGAATGAACCATGCACCTGAAAAACTACATATGTTCACACAGAACGACTGAGAGTTCGCGTGGTTGTCCATGCAAGACTATCCTTCGAGATCAGTCGCTCCTCTATGTAAGAAGATGAAGGGCAAATGAGTCGTCTGAACGATATCCAGTACGAAATTTAGTTCTGTTACAGGATGTAGAAACCGCAGCAGATAACCATCAACGGCTGTGTGTCTTCTGGTAGTCTCTATTTCTTTGTTGAATGACTTATAATTATAAAGTCTTCTCCTTCCACTGCCGCTTCGACGGCCGCCATGAAATTTGTTTTGGTTGTTGAACAACTCTCATTATCATCCCTCATTGTCCAATAATACTCAAAATATTATCCTCCGACTAATGGAGGATGTCCAAAGACTAATTCGAAATGGTCACTCCACAGCCAGTTCAAAAGATTACAAAGATTTACATGGATTAATGAACAACGCTATCTCACGGGTGAAACTTGAAAAAATTGGGCCAGTGTTTTCAAGATAGAGCTTATCGACCGCGCATGCGCCACGGATGACATAGCCCCTTTAAGAAAAATTAGGTGAAAACAGAGCTTCGATGTTACGGGGTTTTCGAGATTTTCGCGCGAGAGACCTACGTTCTTTTGCTAAGTTTCTTATAGTTTTTTCTCTTGGCAAAATTTATTTTTCAACTAGAGATAGACTGATAAATTCGCTTTCAAAACATGTAAATATAAGTACAAACCTATTTATAACACAAAAACTAGAGCATTTTCTAAACAAATTTAAGCTTTAAAATTCGTGATTTCACGTTGTACACCAACTCCGTGCGCAGGGCCATGAGTGAGGGGCTAGAGGGAGAGGATGGGAGAGCGAATATTGAAAAGGAAGGCTGGGATGCGGAAGAATAGTGGATGGATGAGGGTGTAAATTTATGAGTGAGGAACTGGGGGGAAGGGGTGGTAGGAGATTTTTAATGGAAAAATGAAGGATGAAGGAAGTAGGTAAAGTGAACAGAGTGAGAGCTGGAGGGAGTGAAGGGAAGGGTGGATGAATAGATAAAAGTAATCAGAAGAAATAATGGCAGTGAAATAAAGGAAAGGTGAAATATATAAGAGGATTAAAGAAGGTGAGGTAAATAGGAGAAATAAGTAGAATGTATGTAGAGAAATGGAGAAATGGATGATAGAATAAAAGGGTAAAAATGTAGAACTGTATAGGATACATGTTAGAAGGTTTAGGGTGAAAAGGTAGCGAAAGAGAAGATAGATCCGGATAAAGCAAAAGAGGAAGTGGGATAGAAGGGAAAGAATGAGAGTAAAGGTGAACGGGTGGAAAGTATATTGGCCATGCAGTGGATGAAAAAGTTAAATCATAGATAACATGCATTAAAAAAGAAAAAAAGGAATATACATAGTATTAAAAGTGGCAGGAGATTGAAAAGGCAGAAAAGACAAGCGAAACTGAAAGTGAAAAAAGATTTAAAAAAAGGAGTGTGGCATCAAATACTTCACAATATTTGTGATAAATTATGCGGAAATTATTTAATTTAGTTTTTCTGTGTGGAGGAAAGCAATTTTATATATAAAACACAAGACATCTCTTCACGTAAATTTGGGTCAGAACTTCATGTAAGACTTCATTGTATGTACAACGATTTTGATTGGCCAATTTTGTACCAATAGCAAACGATCTAAGAACGAAACTGGTGCCAATTCCCAATGCTCGATAATGCAAGGAACGCCTTGGACATCGGTTCGATTTTATCGTGTTTTGAAAGGAAAACCACTCTAATCCACCCGAAAATGACGTCTATTTGCACATTTTAAAGCTTTAAGGTGATATATTATCAATTTGATTCTCTCATTTTATTCCCATTGTGTGATTTTTTTTACAAATTATGAAGTCCTATATGTTGGGCGCTTATCATGATTTTTTTACGGGCCATTTACGATTTTTTAGTGCAAATGGCGCAAGGCGCGTGCCTATCCTAACCCCTGTAATAGCTTCTGATTGGCTATCGCCAATTCTCATTCTTACACGTGTCCTGATTGGTTGTGGTACTCGCGCTATGTTTATTTTCAAAATGGCTTCCACGCAGTTTACTTTTAATTAGCGAGGATATATGGACACAGCATTTACAGTAGCCTCCTTTGCAGCTGCCCTTAGTTTCGTCATGCAAGGCTCCCCTCTCCACGGACGTCTGCTTACTTGAGCGAAACATTCCTTTCCAATTGTAATTAAAAGCCAATCAAAATCGATGTATTGTTTACAAAGGAGCCAATCAAATGCATTGATCAAATTTGGCGCCAACATGAATGAATGAATAATATATAAACCATGCATGAATGAAGATCAAGGCGCCAAGTCAAGATCGATGCCACATCTTCACTTTGTGTATGGATCTAAGCTTAACTCCAAGAAAAATCGTTCAAGAAAACACAAACTGCTTTCTTTGTGGCGTTGACTTGCCAAATGAAAAACGTGTCAACGTCTTTGGGAGAAGTACTGAAGATATTTCTGGCCTAATAAATAGTGCTCTCGACATCGACGTGAGTGTTTTATATCCGTCAAACTCAAACGTCTTATATATATGCCCGAAAGTCTGCTACAAGCGCCTACTCCGCTATAAAAAATGTAAAATTTCTCTTCAAACCACTAAAACTGAGATCGTAGAAGAATTCAAGAAAATTGAGCGAACCGAAGAACAAAGCGACTTCGAAAAGCAGACGACAAGGCTAACGACAACACCACATCATGAAAGCAATAAACAAAGTCGCGTCGTTAACACTTTGGAACTGTATTTCCCTACCACTCAGAGTCTGATTCCTCTGTCTGCTACTTGTGCTCTTGATCGCTTGTCTAAACTGAAGGTATCATGTTGTAGCAAAGTGGCATTATCAACTAAGGGCGGCTACTAAGGAGGCTACATTAACAGCCGTACATGACCAGTTTGAATTGTAAAGTCTTTATCCAGACCAACGAAAGGCTATAAAAGTATTCTTTGAGGAAGAAAACGTGTTGAAGTCGATAACAACATTCAGGTGAACCCGGTGGCAAACACATCAACATAGTTCTCGTTTAAGACTTATTGTATCGTTTCTTCGTCCTCCCCTCCAATGGATATAGATAGAATGGCTAGACTACAGAATACAGGGCCCAATCTGAAGATAGATTGCGAGCCACTGGCTCGCCGGCTCGGTAGTCAAACTCCCCGAGTTAACAAGCCGACGAGCGGCACTGAAATAAATATTCCAAGACACTTCTATTACATTAGTCGTTTTCAAATACTCCGCTTGAATTCCCATATTGCTAATAAAAAGAACCTTGTCGTCCGTTAAGGATCTCAATGGGGAATTAGTAGCACTGCTAAATCGATTGACATGTTACAAAAGTAATTTATTTATAAAGTAATTACAACAACAAGAAACAACAACACTTGAACCACGAGGTTTGCAGTGGATCAGTACATCCACTACTATGGCCTGGGAGATACTGGAATATCATACTGAGATACTTGCCGTAGCCTGTGGGGAGATTTACAGGGATTTACAGACACATTGTTTTTCTCAAAGAATGTTCTTATAGCCTGTCGTCGGCTGTAAATGCTGTGTCCATATATCCTCGCTAAAAGTGAAGGTGGAAACCATTTTGAAAATAAACATAGCGCGAGTACCACAACCAATCAGGACACGTGTAAGAATGAGAATTGGTGATAGCCAATCAAAAGCTATTACATATAATCGTGCTACTATGCTGGGGGTCCAGAACAAGGAATCCTGCACTGGTTCGCAGACTGACTATACCGTGGTTTAGTTTGGATGCGAGCGCAGGCTAGTACATGTATGCGCTAAGTTACACTAATTTACAACTTCTCTCGTGGTTGTAAGCCGACATGGCTGTAAAAATTGTAGGTACCTTAAATACTGGTCTGACAAAAATTGACATAAATGATGTACATTGTATAGCGCAATGAGACATTGTGAGATGCACTAAATAGTAATGAAACTTTGTAGGTACATGATTGTACTAATTTGTCTAGGATTCTGACTAAATTTATGAGTTCTGGGTGCATACGACATGTTGGTCAGACCATGTTGGATCCGCATCCAGCATTTTGGACAATGAACATTGAGAACATTTTCCTGGAAGGTTTTAATGGTAATTGAAAGAGTTGTCTGTAGTCCAGTAGTGGAAGAGGAACGATTGATGATGGAATTCGAAGGATAGTGAAAAGCACCAGACAATAACAGTTAGTCTTATTCATGACGTGTTTTTGTTGTTGTTTTTAGTTCCAACTAGAAGCCATCATGTCTGTTTGTTTGGAGCATGGTCTAGTGGTGTTTATTATATCATGTATTGATAAACTTGGTGTTCAAAGTGAGTAGAATTCACAGCCCTGGTTGTATGTGTACTTAGAATACTGTTATCCATAGAGGTCCTATATAACTTACATTTGTAGATAATGAAACACGAATATATAGACATATAAAATTATTTATTTGCTGTGTTATTCATTGTTGCCTTCAGCAGTTGGCCCTGCAGGCTTTACTCTCATGCTAATGTTATTTGCTGTGTTATTCATTGTTGCCTTCAGCAGTTGGCCCTGCAGGCTTTACTCTCAAGCTAATGTTATTTGCTGTGTTATTCATTGTTGCCTTCAGCAGTTGGCCCTGCAGGCTTTACTACTCTCATGCTAATGTTATTTGCTGTGTTATTCATTGTTGCCTTTGCTTTACTTGCTAATGTTATTTGCTGTGTTATTCATTGTTGCCTTCAGCAGTTGGCCCTGCAGGCTTTACTCTCAAGCTAATGTTATTTGCTGTGTTATTCATTGTTGCCTTCAGCAGTTGGCCCTGCAGGCTTTACTCTCAAGCTAATGTTATTTGCTGTGTTATTCATTGTTGCCTTCAGCAGTTGGCCCTGCAGGCTTTACTCTCAAGCTAATGTTATTTGCTGTGTTATTCATTGTTGCCTTCAGCAGTTGGCCCTGCAGGCTTTACTCTCAAGCTAATGTTATTTGCTGTGTTATTCATTGTTGCCTTCAGCAGTTGGCCCTGCAGGCTTTACTCTCAAGCTAATGTTATTTGCTGTGTTATTCATTGTTGCCTTCAGCAGTTGGCCCTGCAGGCTTTACTCTCAAGCTAATGTTATTTGCTGTGTTATTCATTGTTGCCTTCAGCAGTTGGCCCTGCAGGCTTTACTCTCAAGCTAATGCTATTCATTGTTGTTCAGCAGTTGGCCCTGCAGGCTTTACTCTCATGCTAATGTTAATTCATTGTTATTTGCAGGCTTTACTCTCAAGCTAATGTTATTTGCCTGTGTTATTTCTTCAGCAGTTGGCCCTGCAGGCTTTACTCTCATGCTAATGTTATTTCCTGTGTTATTCATTGTTGCCTTCAGCAGTTGGCCCTGCAGGCTTTACTCTCATGCTAATGTTATTTCCTGTGTTATTCATTGTTGCCTTCAGCAGTTGGCCCTGCAGGCTTTAATCTCAAGCTAATGTTATTTGCTGTGTTATTCATTGTTGCCTTCAGCAGTTGGCCCTGCAGGCTTTACTCTCAAGCTAATGTTATTTGCTGTGTTA
This sequence comes from Actinostola sp. cb2023, assembly GCA_033675265.1. Taxonomy (NCBI): domain Eukaryota; kingdom Metazoa; phylum Cnidaria; class Anthozoa; order Actiniaria; family Actinostolidae; genus Actinostola; species Actinostola sp. cb2023. The sequence goes on from JAUJYZ010000348.1 coordinate 104,871, forward strand.
TTCATTGTTGCCTTCAGCAGTTGGCCCTGCAGGCTTTACTCTCAAGCTAATGTTATTTCCTGTGTTATTCATTGTTGCCTTCAGCAGTTGGCCCTGCAGGCTTTACTCTCATGCTAATGTTATTTGCTGTGTTATTCATTGTTGCCTTCAGCAGTTGGCCCTGCAGGCTTTACTCTCATGCTAATGTTATTTGCTGTGTTATTCATTGTTGCCTTCAGCAGTTGGCCCTGCAGGCTTTACTCTCATGCTAATGTTATTTCCTGTGTTATTCATTGTTGCCTTCAGCAGTTGGCCCTGCAGGCTTTACTCTCATGCTAATGTTATGTGTTGCCTTCAGCAGTTGGCCCTGCAGGCTTTACTCTCAAGCTAATGTTATTTGCTGTGTTATTCATTGTTGCCTTCAGCAGTTGGCCCTGCAGGCTTTACTCTCAAGCTAATGTTATTTGCTGTGTTATTCATTGTTGCCTTCAGCAGTTGGCCCTACAGGCTTTACTCTCATGCTAATGTTATTTCCTGTATTATCCATTGTTGCCTTCAGCAGTTGGGCCTGCAGGCTTTACTCTCAAGCTAATGTTATTTCCTGTATTATCCATTGTTGCCTTCAGCAGTTGGGCCTGCAGGCTTTACTCTCAAGCTAATGTTATTTGCTGTGTTATTCATTTTTGCCTTCAGCAGTTGGCCCTGCAGGCTCTACTCTCAAGCTAATGTTATTTCCTGTGTTATTCATTGTTGCCTTCAGCAGTTGGCCCTGCAGGCTTTACTCTCAAGCTCATTGTTGCCTTCAGCAGTGTTATTTCTCTGTGTTATTCATTGTTGCCTTCAGCAGTTGGCCCTGCAGGCTTTACTCTCAAGCTAATGTTATTTGCTGTGTTATTCATTGTTGCCTTCAGCAGTTGGCCCTGCAGGCTTTACTCTCAAGCTAATGTTATTTGCTGTGTTATTCATTGTTGCCTTCAGCAGTTGGCCCTGCAGGCTTTACTCTCAAGCTAATGTTATTTGCTGTGTTATTCATTGTTGCCTTCAGCAGTTGGCCCTGCAGGCTTTACTCTCAAGCTAATTTACTGTGTTCTCATGCTTCAGCATGTTTATTTCTCATGCTAATGTTATTTCCTGTGTTATTCATTGTTGCCTTCAGCAGTTGGCCCTGCAGGCTTTACTCTCATGCTAATGTTATTTCCTGTGTTATTCATTGTTGCCTTCAGCAGTTGGCCCTGCAGGCTTTACTCTCATGCTAAATGTTATTCATTGTTTTGCTGTGCTTTATTCATTTGCTGTGTTGCCTTCAGCAGTTGGCCCTGCAGGCTTTACTCTCAAGCTAATGTTATTTGCTGTGTTATTCATTGTTGCCTTCAGCAGTTGGCCCTGCAGGCTTTACTCTCAAGCTAATGTTATTTGCTGTGTTATTCATTGTTGCCTTCAGCAGTTGGGCCTGCAGGCTTTACTCTCTATTAATGTTGCCTTCAGCATTTACTCTCAAGCTAATGTTATTTCCTGTATTATCATTGTTGCCTTTTGGCCCTGCAGGCTTTACTCTCAAGCTAATGTTATTTGCTGTGTTATTCATTGTTGCCTTCAGCAGTTGGCCCTGCAGGCTTTACTCTCATGCTAATGTTATTTGCTGTGTTATTCATTGTTGCCTTCAGCAGTTGGCCCTGCAGGCTTTACAGCAGTTATTTTGTGTTATTCATTGTTGCCTTCAGCAGTTGGCCCTGCAGGCTTTACTCTCATGCTAATGTTATTTCCTGTGTTATTCATTGTTGCCTTCAGCAGTTGGCCCTGCAGGCTTTACTCTCAAGCTAATGTTATTTGCTGTGTTATTCATTGTTGCCTTCAGCAGTTGGCCCTGCAGGCTTTACTCTCAAGCTAATGTTATTTGCTGTGTTATTCATTGTTGCCTTCAGCAGTTGGCCCTGCAGGCTTTACTCTCATGCTAATGTTATTTCCTGTATTATCCATTGTTGCCTTCAGCAGTTGGGCCTGCAGGCTTTACTCTCAAGCTAATGTTATTTCCTGTATTATTCCATTGTTGCCTTCAGCAGTTGGCCCTGCAGGCTTTAGCATGTTATTTCCTTGGTTGCCTGCAGTTGGCCCTGGCTTTACTCTCAAGCTAATGTTATTTGCTGTGTTATTCATTGTTGCCTTCAGCAGTTGGCCCTGCAGGCTTTACTCTCATGCTAATGTTATTTCCTGTGTTATTCATTGTTGCCTTCAGCAGTTGGCCCTGCAGGCTTTACTCTCAAGCTAATGTTTATTTGCTGTGTTATTCATTGTTGCCTTCAGCAGTTGGCCCTGCAGGCTTTACTCTCAAGCTAATGTTATTTGCTGTGTTATTCATTGTTGCCTTCAGCAGTTGGCCCTGCAGGCTTTACTCTCAAGCTAATGTTATTTCCTGTATTATTCATTGTTGCCTTCAGCAGTTGGCCCTGCAGGCTTTACTCTCAAGCTAATGTTATTTGCTGTGTTATTCATTGTTGCCTTCAGCAGTTGGCCCTGCAGGCTTTACTCTCAAGCTAATGTTATTTGCTGTGTTATTCATTGTTGCCTTCAGCAGTTGGCCCTGCAGGCTTTACTCTCAAGCTAATGTTATTTGCTGTGTTATTCATTGTTGCCTTCAGCAGTTGGCCCTGCAGGCTTTACTCTCAAGCTAATGTTATTTGCTGTGTTATTCATTGTTGCCTTCAGCAGTTGGCCCTGCAGGCTTTACTCTCAAGTTAATTCTAGATTGGTCTTGGACAAAGGTTGTACATCTCAAAGAACAACTGGATCAGCTTTGTAAGTCAATTAACGTATTAGAAGTGGTCTGTGGTATAGTAGTGCTATAATGCCCAGGTCAATCCCAGGCTCCTTTAGTCAATGCAAAGTACATACAGTGTATTGTACTGTCATAATGTGTATAGTTTATATCATTCTGTATGTGTTGTCTATTGTTGCCTTCAGCAGTTGGTCCATGTATATACATTTATACAGTACAGCCCAAAAGTTTTTCCCACTATTGCGGTAGCCGTTATTGCGGTTGTAAATGCCTTTCAACCGCAATTGCGGTTTGTAACTTCAACCGCGACCAAACATAATTGCGTTTGAGGCCATACGCAATGCGTTATTCATTTTTTTTAGCAACCGCAATAAGGGTTTATCACGTAAATTTCAAAACTCATAGGACAAAAAAATTGAAAATTCATATCTTCGCAATTTGTGAAGCGATCTTTTCCAAACTTCACATTTTTACTAATTTCAACGAGCCCTTTCCAGCGATGATAATCATTTTTTGTCCTATGAGTTTTGAAATTACGTGATAAACCCTCATTACTACCACTATTGCGGTAGCCGTTATTGCGGTTGTAAATGCCTTTCAACCGCAATTGCGGTTTGTAACTTCAACCGCGACCAAACATAATTGCGTTTGAGGCCATACGCAATGCGTTTTTTTTAGCAACCGCAATAAGGGTTTATCACGTAAATTTCAAAACTCATAGGACAAAAAAATTTGAAAATTCATATCTTCGCAATTTGTGAAGCGATCTTTTCCAAACTTCACATTTTTACTAATTTCAACGAGCCCTTTCCAGCGATGATAATCATTTTTTGTCCTATGAGTTTTGAAATTACGTGATAAACCCTCATTACGGTTTGAACCGTCTGATATTTAATTTAGTCAAACGCAATTGCGGTTAAAGATCTCACAGAATGAACTGAACGGCTGACAGTGAGTGTTGTGTTGATTCAGTCAAAATGCAAAACCAAAAGAAGCCTAAGCCTGAAATAATGTAAAATTACTAAAGATGATTAGGAGCATATTATAGTCTAGTGTGGAGCGTACCTTTCACTTCTTTTTTAACGTGAAGTCGGCAAACATGAACGTGAAGCCGGCAAACAACAAAGATAAACTTACGACATTTCTTCGGTTCCGGTCTTCGGTTCTAGTTAGCGTACATGCACGAAACTTAGCTCGTTTTTAAGCTAAATATAAAGGAAAGTTTTATAGTATTTTGACTGGTGTGAAATTATATCAAATTTGTTTTTATACAAGAAAAGGAACAACCGGCGAACGAAGCGTTCTTGCACTTTGTCTCAAAAACACCATAGTGATGATCGTAAACAAACTAGTTGTTGAATCACCATTTCTAAAGCTTACTGTAGGAGAAAATACTCACATTATGATAATGATATAAATGTGATTTATAGTAAAGCTCTCTTCACAAGAAATCACTGTATCCCTTAGATTCACCATTAAAAAGTAAAGAGTAAAAGGAGCGGATTGGTAACGTTCCCGTCAAAGCGCCCTGGTTCCCGTACACTTTTTTCACGTGCTAACACACCATGTGTCAATCAAGTGTCTCAAACATAACATTCTCACGTGTACGCTAATGAACTAGATTTTAGAACTGATAATGCTGAAAGTTGGGAAAGACGTGAATGAATGTTGTTATAAATTGTAGGATTATGATTTCAAGAGCTAGTTCATTAATTAAACTTTTTGCAGCCTTTATCGTCTTACTGTAAAGTGAAGATACGTGAAGCTTCTTCAAGCTTGCATGATGTTCTACTTTTAATACTTTACGGTAAGGTTCCGACAGAAATTTAAAAGCACATAATGTTTCAGACATTTCAATAAAAACGGCACAAGGTGATAAAAATAATAGCTAAGTTGATTCAACATCGTTCGTGTAATTTCTAGACATATGCAGTTTCTTTCGGAAATGCAAGTTAACAGCTGCGAGTAAAAGTCAGTCAAGCCCGTATTGAGGCAAAAAGTTGAGTGTAGTTTGACTCTCAGACAACACAAACTCTTTTGAGAACTCATTGAGAACTGTTTTGAGACCTTTACATCGAGATAACTATTCCTTCATCATTACAATATCACCATATTATATTATAGGCAAGACAAGTGATTGTAAAGAATATGATACTACATTATTTTGTACATTGTGTATGTTGTGTTATGCCGATCGAACTGCAATAATGATTGTTAACCGCAATTGCGCTTCACCACAATTGCGCTTCACCGCAATTGCCCCTAACCGCAATTCCATTTAGACCAAACGCAATTGTGTTTGGCCTAACCGCAATTTTGTTTAGCCACAATTGCGGGGCAATTGCGGCTGTGGTGACCAAACGCAATTGCGGTTGATCGAGGCGCAATCGCGTTTGGGGTACCGCAATTGCGCCGCAATGCGGGAAAACTTTTGGGCTGTACTGTATGTACTGATGATTTTTTACCATGTATAAATAAACGTATGTCTTGTGTTATTACCCTTTAATTTAACAAAATGAGCTTGTACGTGTCACATGACCCAAGGTTACATTATTACTTAAGACCAACAAAATTAAAACAGGCTTGGAAAAGCATGCTGAAACTATTAATATCAGTAAAAAAAATGTTTGAAATAAATTTTGTAGGTGGGATGACAGTTACAGGCATCCAGACATTACTCTTTTTGTAATGGCTTGCCTTGTTGTCAAAAATCCAAACAATCCTTATAGACCGAATGCAATAATGGCATCCAATTTCAATGGCCGTTGTTCTGGACTGACTAGCAAAAAAATGCTTTAATTTGTGTTTCCACATGGAGCATGAGGCTAGTCAGTCCAGAAGAATGGCAATAAAGATGAACGCCATTATTGCATTTTTGGTCACAAATTGTGACTGTACGACTTGCGTCCTATCGACAATGTACATGCATGTAACTCGTTGCACTCTTAAAATTCCACATTTACTAATTTCAGCATGCTCTTTCTATTAATCATGACATCTTTGATTTTTCTTGCAAAACATATTATTTCCAAGAATCGTATGACAGATGACACATTCAAGCTCATTCATTGTCACTAATAACTTGATGTTCATTAGGTGTTCCACTATTCGATGGGGGAGGGGGTACCCCTGATGATCAAATGCTACTGTTATTGGATAACATGGCTGTACAACTGGCTCATTTGAAAGCAATATTCCAGACATTACTTAACCAATCTGAAACAAGTTCACTACAAGGTTAGTTATGGTAATAGGGACCTTGATGAGCACCACGAGGTTTGTGAAGGTTTTGTTGCATCTTGCATACCAAACCCGAAATGCACTATGGGCGATGTGAATGGAATCAGCGAAAGGTCACAACAATGTGGATTCTGGGAATTTTCCCAAACTTTGTCTTCGCAATAATGGAGCCGGCATATTTTCTTCTGTATGTGCATGCTGACATTATTTACATATGATCCACAATACATTTTGGGCAAGGTGCAACATGCAACAAAACCTTCACCAACCTTTTTTGAAATAGCTGAATATTGTTTCTTTTTCCTTGCTTTTTACTGAATTTGGGTCCTGGTTGACAAATGACATGGCGAGTTTGAACTACAGGTCTGCACAAATAGCAGATGTTCTAGTATAGTTCACTCTGCATCATTAAACAAGGAATGTGTTTCATGTTGTGGTTAGCACTCATCAACTCACGAAGTAAAAGACCAAATTATCACATTTCTTACATTCCAACAAGAAGTTATTGAATATAGTCTGTAATTAGAGCAATAATAATATTGTTTTTGTGTCATTGTATTCATCCCTTTCATCCAAATAACCAATAGTTTGTTGTGGTATGTCCTCCGATAGACCACGGTTTGCATCATCGAGTCGACAAAATTACTGTGGAATCATGAGGCATAACCAAGTAAAATATCCAAAGGATTTTGTTGGATACTTAGATATAGACTGATGGACGGTGATAAATGGATGGATTGGAAAGGCTCAGATGGATGACATGAACAGAGGGACAAATAAACATGTTCAGTTCAGCCATAAACATCAAATTCCATTTCATTGCAGGTCTCAAAGATCTTACAGACAAATATAATGTGGTGTCTATCTTGTCAGTGGTAAGGAACTTATTACATACTAACTGTACAAACCTATGCCACATCATACAAATCCATCCTCGGCAACCCAGGGGTATATTCTGTCACTCATTACTCGCTCCCAGAGAAATACCCCTGGGAACGAAGGCTGTTGGAACATGTTCCGGAAGTCAAAATTACTCTCGTTTCTGATTGGTCGACCTAGGAAGGTCGACCAATCAGTATCAAGTATATTCTGATTTGAATAGGACAGCCGCCATTTTGAATTTTGACTTCCAGAACAAGTTCCAACAGACTTCGTTCCCAGGGGTATTTCTCTGGGAGCGAGTAACGAGCGACAGAATATACCCCTGGGTTGCCGAGGATGCATACAAATCTTGACCAACTTTGTTTTATTAAATGTTACAGTACCTTAAATTACTTCTGTGGTTGATAAGGCATGGAATTCTTCCTGATCAATCTGGTAAGTGCATGTGTACTATCCACACACTGTCTACCACACACTGTCTACCACACACTGTCTACCACACACTGTCTAGTTACTATCCACACACTGTCTACCACACACTGTCTACCACACACTGTCTATCACACACTGTCTAATCACTATCCACACACTGTCTACCACACACTGTCTACCACACACTGTCTACCACACACTGTCTAGTTACTATCCACACACTGTCTACCACACACTGTCTACCACACACTGTCTATCACACACTGTCTAATCACTAACCACACACTGTCTACCACACACTGTCTACCACACACTGTCTACCACACACTGTCTAGTTACTATCCACACACTGTCTACCACACACTGTCTACCACACACTGTCTATCACACACTGTCTAATCACTATCCACACACTGTCTACCACACACTGTCTACCACACACTGTCTAGTTACTATCCACACACTGTCTACCACACACTGTCTACCACACACTGTCTAGTTACTATCCACACACTGTCTACCACACACTGTCTACCACACACTGTCTACCACACACTGTCTAGTTACTATCCACACACTGTCTACCACACACTGTCTACCACACACTGTCTAGTTACTATCCACACACTGTCTATCACACACTGTCTACCACACACTGTCTATCACACACTGTCTACCACACACTGTCTAATCACTATCCACACACTGTCTACCACACACTGTCTACCACACACTGTCTACCACACACTGTCTAATCACTATCCACACACTGTCTACCACACACTGTCTAGTTACTTTGCAAGCCAAGGCTTTGGCACGGAAGGGACTTTTCCAACTTGTGTCAGTTTCAGTTTCCAAATTACACCAATAAGCTTAATACCTACTTGTAGAAATGACATTTTGGTAGGTTTTGGGGCACCCTCGTGTCAAAAGCCAAAATTGTGTGGTAAATTTGACTCAGCAATTCTTGTGACCATTTTCCACCTCTACAAGTTTATTCTTGAACCATCAGCCTTGAGGTCATTAATTAGTGCCTTGAATATCATTATTTATTCTTTGACAGTTGATGAGGACTCACACTTTGTGCAAAGGTAATTTTAAAAGTATATTTTATAATTATAATGTTGATCTCTAGTACAGGAAGTTGATACAGTCAACCCACCACTACTAACCTGCACCAGACCGATGGGTCACCATGGTCATTCTACACAATAGCCATGGTTCCTGGCCCACCCACCACCAAGCACAAACATTTACATAACTGTTATTGAATCCTATCAAAAGACTTGTAACCTCTACACAACAGCCTCAGCATTTTGTTTAGAGGTGACCTTTGTGGAGATGTTCAACTACTATATTACATATATTTTACAGCATCCTTTTGTGAACCTTTTTTACTGTTTCAACCATTTAATTTTCTCACATACAGAGAGTTTGGCTACTCCAGTGCCTCATTCAAGAAATACTATGATGCACGGAAATCTGAGATGCATGCATTAGGAGGGTATGTCATCCTACTAGCTCCTCTCCTCTCCTCTCCTCTCCTCTCCTCTCCTCTCCTCTCCTCTCCTCTCCTCTCCTCTCCTCTCCTCTCCTCTCCTCTCCTCTCCTCTCCTCTCCTCTCCTCTCCTCTCCTCTCCCTCTCTCTCTCCTCTCCTCTCCTCTCCTCTCCTCTCCTCTCCTCTCCTCTCCTCTCCTTTCCCATTTTGTAGTCCCATTTTTAGCCTGACATCCATCTGCTGTTTTCAGTGACTTGGCTTCCATTGATTTAATGATTGACAAGATCGTCTCACAGTTTGATGGTTTGTGGTTGTCTACTGTGGGTAAAGAGGAATATCCTCCATCAAGTCTACATGTAAGTGTTGTTAGATACTCACATACACGTGTAGATTGAATTATCAAAGAATCTTACAACATTAATGTCCATTGACCAGGGCTGCCAAAAACAGCCAACTAGCTAACCATTTCCACTGTCTACAGATTGAAATAGAAACTGCTATTGATAAATATGAAGCATTCATTTTACAGCTTTAGTGTTTATTTTAATCAACTGATCCCAACGAAAGTCTCATTATCTACAGGGGACACAATAGAGTTTTATTTACAGATGTATTTATATCAATATGGATATACATATTGTACATACTTTATTTGTCAACTACCGGGCATTTCAGAAAACAAATACAAATATTCTATAGTTTCAGGACTGATAACTGGCCACTTAATACTAGGGAGTGGCTGATTAATAAGGGGTTCTATATTAAACTTACAATTATTGTTTTATTTGCCCCTAGGCTCTTTGTAGCTTGTATCTTCTGGATAAAGTTCCTAGTGAGACAAAACACAGTGTGGTATCCTTTGTCATCAATCAAATATTGATTTTGAATATTAGAGGCATCTATTTACTCGGGCCCTTCCGAAGGAAGCCCGAGTTATAAAATGCGTTTTTCGGTAGTAGTCGTAGTAGTCGTAGTTTTGTTCGGCTAAAGAATGACGAAAGTATGCGACGTATTTAATCGTATCGAGTTTCAAGATTACTCAGCAGATAAGAAAAAAACAAACGACACACAGGAAGGACTCAAGTAGATTTGAATCTTAGTTTTGAAAGCAGCTGTAGTTCTTCAAGCTATTAAAAGGTCAGGATTCTAGTTCATCGTTCAATGACTAGAAGTGGTAGAAGGACTAGAAGCTCGCTTAAAATATATTTAACAAAAACAAACGTGAGGGCGTTATCAGAACCATCTGACCTATGCAACCTCCAGACGTATCATGTACGTACTCACCTGACGCATAGTCTCCCTCGTCACTCAACTGTCACTGATTGTCATGACGTCAGTATTGAAGTATTGACGTATTGAAGAAGATGTCCTTGTTTTATTCGACGTTCGAACCATAACTCGAACCCGAACTCGAACTCGATTCCAAACTCGACGTTTCGGGATCTGAAGCTAGAGAGCGGGCCTTTACACGAACTCATCAAAATCAAATCAATTGAACTCAAAGTCAAAAGGTAATCAAATGAACTCAAAGTCAAAGGCAAATCAAATGAACTCGACACATACATGTACATGTATATACATAGTCTCCCTCGTCACGCAACTGTCAGTCATTGTCAGGTCTCTCCTCACGCAACTGACATTGTCCTTGTCATAAGCCCGAGTGTACGCTCATTGAGCGTCTTGTTTAACTTATTGTACCAATAATAAGCATTTATGGAATATATTGTGTGTGCATGTGGTCCAGATTTCCAGTGAGCGGAGTGTGGTACATGTAATATACTGGTACTGTCAGATACTTTACTGTCAGTGGTACAATGTAGTTTGCATGTTAGGGAAAGAAACTTTGTAAACCTGCAATGCGCGTCAAAATTAGTTGAAACACTATTCAGTTATCATCAAAAACACTACCACCACTTAAGGATGGTGAGATTACCCACCTGTACACTACCCTCCCCTCCCCCCACCATACAATGTTGATCATCAGTTATACTCTTTCATGGGCAATGATGTATCTTCAACAGTGGAGATGGGAGGAGGGGATTTGTAAGCGTATACACCCTAGCAATATCTGACAATCTCTTTGAAGAAAGTGTTATCAAAAATGAACACACCTAATTTTAGGGCTGTACTACGAAATCTTGAAAAGTTATAGTGACTTGAAATTACAAAGACTTGTGCCAGAAACTGGACTTTGGGCCTACCAGCCTCGTTTCCATGTATTTTGCACCTTTCAAACGCTTATTACTTTATGATGGTTTCATTTTTATTAATGCACTTTTGGGGTAATTACTAAACTGTGGATGATCTTTCAATCTATTATTTTACCTTTACTTAACTTGTTATTCTTTCAGTTTTTGCAAATTTATGCAAATTACATAAATCGATTTATGCATAGGGTGTATAGTTCATATTTTAAACACAAAGTGCAATCCTACTACGATAGCTACAATGTAGGTTCTAAAATAGGTAATGCTTCAACAATTTTGATGCCCATTGTGGGTTTGGAATTCAGACTCTGTAATAGTACTAAACCGTTCAATTTCAACACTGAAATTGCCTTGGCAATCTGCCAGTGATATATGCACGGACTGTAAAATGTCTTGCTACAATCTTCAATTGATTATAACAAATTAAAGTACTAGATAGATAGATACTTTATTTGGCATTCGTAACGTTTACACTTAGTTTCAATGAAGCTGTGCAGCTAAAGTATAAATACAAATAAATATAAATATAAATAAATATAAATATAAATACAACATGAAAGCAGATAACAGTCTAAATATCTACAGTAATACCAATATTCCATAGGGTTGTCTTTCTTAGTTTCTTGAATTACAGTTATTACATCTCTTTATATTAATTACTGTAAGTAAGTTGTGAACTCTTTAACTTGTTTGAAGGTTTTCTACTTTCTATTGGACATGTGTAGTATCAGTAGTGATCTGAATGACATCAATGTGAGTACTACTACCCAATACAATATTGAACAGTGTCTTGTGATCAAATCCCAAATTCTCCTTTGAAATTCAAAGAATCTTAGGGAGAGTTTACTGATTTTGATCAGAGAACACTTGTGTTGTTCTTGCAGGGAGTTCTTCAATTGACATGATGTTTTGTCCATTTGAAGCTAATCTTTGGGAAAATTGTATTTAATAATAGACAGCTTAAGCTGTAAAAAATCTATGATATGATCGTCAACCAGAAGTGTAAATAACTTCTGTTCAGGGTTTCGTACATTAGAGATTTAGTCCAAGCCTTTGCCTGTGAGGTTACTTCATCCACAGGATGAACATGAACAGAAGTTATATATTTACACAGTCAAGTTTCCGGTTGACATCGCCATCGTAGATTTTGTCTTATTGCAGCACTAATGATAAATGGAAGTAAACCAGCAGGTGAATGTATAATTATATAATTATTATTATTATTATTATTATTATTATTATTATTATTATTATTATTATTATTATTATTATTATTATTATTATTATTATTATTATTATTATTATTATTATTATTATTATTATTATTATTATTATTATTATTATTATTATTATTATTATTATTATTATTATTATTATTATTCGAATTAAAGACCTTTTTGATAGACATTTAATAATAAAGACTAGCGATAGGAAAGAACGACGTTTCGATGTCAACATGACATCATTTTCAAGTTCAAATGGACGTATGTAAATGTAGACTTATAAGTAGTAGACTGAATACAATGGTTATTGTTCTTGGTTCTTGGGCTATTGTTCTTATGTAAATAATAGCTAAGCGTTCTTAAGTAAATAATTTCGCTTTGATTGAATCTGATTGTGTATTGAGATCTGGTTTGTGCTCTCTAATAAGTAGCATTTCATATATAAGGCAGTCTAGTTTGTTCTTACACTTCTTTATGCTGCCTTTCCTCGGCATGGAAATACTGAAGAATGGTTGCAGACTTGAAACTAAAGTCTACGTAAAACCCACCAATACTGGTCTCATGCTGCACTACCAAAGTCACGTCGACATGAAGTATAAGCGCTCATTACTAATCACTATGCTCGACCGCGCACGCCGCTTATCATCTTCTTGGTTATATTTCTCCCAAGAATGCGACCGGCTCAAAGCTATGTTTATCCAACTAAAATGCCCTCCTCATCTGGTCAAATCTACGATCTCTAAGTTTATCGCATCGAAGGCTACAGATCCTCCCCTAAACCAGATCGACCCTCAAGATATGGAAAATCCCACCAGAATCATTTTGCCATACAAAGATCAGAAATCAGCTGATATCGTTAGAAAACAGCTAAAACACCTTGGAAATAGGATCCATATGAATCTTCAACCTGTCTTCACAAGTCGCAAAATCGAGAATGACATCAAAATCCTCGAAGTGAAACCTGCCATCGTAAATCAACAAAACGTTGTCTACAAATTCCAATGTAGCTTGTGTGATTCAAGCTATGTCGGCTACACATGCCGACACCTACATCAACGCATTCAAGAGCACAGGTACACCGCCATCGGGAAACACCTCCGTGAAAACCACAAAGACGAAGACATTCCTGAGCCAAGACTCATGGAACATTTTTCTATCTTGAAGAAGTGTAAGAACAAACTAGACTGCCTTATATATGAAATGCTACTTATTAGAGAGCACAAACCAGATCTCAATACACAATCAGATTCAATCAAAGCGAAATTATTTACTTAAGAACGCTTAGCTATTATTTACATAAGAACAATAGCCCAAGAACCAAGAACAATAACCATTGTATTCAGTCTACTACTTATAAGTCTACATTTACATACGTCCATTTGAACTTGAAAATGATGTCATGTTGACATCGAAACGTCGTTCTTTCCTATCGCTAGTCTTTATTATTAAATTATTATTATTATTATTATTATTATTATTATTATTATTATTATTATTATTATATGAACAGCACTGGAAAATAGGCATGATTGACAGACATATGTTGACCTGGAGATACTACTTTTTGGCCCAAGATACATGTATTTGATACTTTATTTGCCTCTACTAGTAGAAATCAAATCAAGGCTTACAATACTCTGTTTTTTGTTAGGTTGCTGATAGATTTGCACAGGCATTTGATATGCCACAAAACCTGGCAAAGATGATGAAGGCAATATGGTTTCTAGATCATAAAGATTTTGAGGTGTGTTACATACATGTATCACCATCATTTGCATCATCATTACCATCAACACCATAACCATCATCATTATATTAAGTATAATGATGTATTGTATTTAGTTGTTGTTGTTTTGTGTCCTAGAATGCCATGACTCAAGTAGTTGACCCATCACAAACAAAGGTGATTGGTCCATGGCAGAACAGTTACATTATCAAGACTTTGCTGCTACAAGGTGAGAGCACCATTTTGAGAGAGAAATGTTATTTTAATGTGTGACTCGGAAGGCAACAATGAGAAGGGTGTTCATAATGTTTAGAATTTTGGCCATTGACTGCAAGGTTGAAGTGATACTTGAGTGAATACTAAGGGGAATGTACCAGATTTACATATTAAGTGAACAATCAATTTAATAAACAAACACAAAGGAGTAGATTGCTCATTTAACGTAAGATTTAGTTCTTTGATGAACAGAGATTACAATAAACTGGGAAGCTTTTTGCCAGTATTTTAAGCTGATCCTTGCAGACGTGTGAATGTCCTTTTTGTCATGGAGTGTTTCAGAATCAATGAGTTGTTGTCTCTCGTTGTGATGACAGGTGTGGCCTCCTTTAATGTATTCTCATACTTCTGTCTAAAGCAATAGAATGTCTTGTCATGTCGAAAGCTGATTGGCTGTGGTTGAGCAATCAGCTTCCTAAATGGTGAGAATTCTATTGTTTCCAGTTTGAATACATTACAAGTTCCATTGAGAGTTCTAGAAAGCCTGTTTGCATGATACAAGTTATGCTTTCTTTATTTGACTGTATTATTTGCTAATAGTAAAAGTTTATGTTATTCATTGCAAATGTTACTACATCTATAGGAGAGTTCCAGAAGGCCTTACACTTTATGAATACTGTCCGTCCAACCATGCATGCTGCTGAAGATGTCCGTCTTCATTTGTCAGTACTATTAGCAAATGGGTGAGAAGATCTATACTAAGATCTATACCTTTCTTCCCTTCCTTCCTGACCCTTCTCTCTCTTCTTCCTTCCTTCCTCTTCTTTCTTTCCTCTTTCCCTCCCTTCTCTCTTCTTCCTTGCCTTGTATCTTTCTCCTTCCTTCCTTCCTACCTTCCTTCATCTCACCTTCCTTCCTTCCTATCTTCTTTCTTCCTTCCAAGTTCCTCTTCGTCAATCCTTTCCTGTTTTATCCTGGTTCCTATCCAAACCTGTGTCTATTGAAAGTAAGTTTACTTTCTGTTGTTGCTTTTCAGTTTGGTGACAGAGGCATTCAATTTCCAGGTAAAATGGTTTATTAAATACTTCACAATGGTTTTCACTTTGAACAAACTGATTACGTGAGGTCGTCAAAACAAGACGAGATAAGATGTGATATCAATACCTACGTTATGTGACTCACACTTTAACCGTGTGAAATTTATCAGGCAATAAAAGGGGGTTCCCTGCTGACTCCAGGGCCATCAGGGGTAGCACATGTACATGCACTAAACTTGTATTCTCCTGCTACTAAAATTATTTCTGACATGTTTATTAAAATGGAAGGATCCCATCATCGTCTTCCCTGCCCAATGATCTAATCCCCCCACTGACCAGTCCCTACCCCCACTCCCCTGAAAACCAGTTCTTACTTGTCTCACTGTTGTTTCCCACAGCGTTGTCATAGAAACCCTTCTATCAATGCAGATCTTTTGATGCATTTCTTTGCTGGTTGCCAACAGAGTAAGTGTAAATGCTGGCAGTGAGGTGCCCACATATTGACTAATCTAAGACCAACATAATGACCATGCTTTACTGGTTATTAATAATGACGTGACTGCTAGCAACTTGAGCCTATAGCTAGCAACTGTGTGATGTCATCGCAAATTAATTATCTTTATTGCAAGATGAGAAATCAAGATGGCGGCCTCCATGGATTCAGAGGCTCAACTTTCATTGCGAATTATCAACCAAGAATACATTAGAGGCAATGTTTATCAAGATGTATCTTTATTTGGATATATTTGGATTCATTTGAGAGATACACTTGACCAATCAGTAGAAGAAGTATCCAATGGTGAGGCTTTGTGAGACTCCGAGACGAGGCATATATTTTTGCGAGCCCGAGATGCTTTTTCACCGATTTCCTTTGTTTTCAAAATTCGAGACTCTGAGACGGCTTTTTGCAGAAAAATGAGATTTCAAGACCTGACCGAAATTTTGCAAGACTCTTTTTTTGCGGGACCATTTGACACCCCTAGTAGTGGTTTCCTAAGTTTAAATACACAACGTACAATTATATCAACAACAATTATTGCAATGCAAAATATAAGCAGAATAAACCTTGCAAGAACCTGTTGAGCAACAACAACCATGGGATGTCATCATATATAGAATGTCAACAACCAATCATTATCAATCAAGATTGTGGCCTCAGTAGATTCAGTAGTCTCCCTCGCATCCGTCTTTAGTACTAAACATTCAAAGGCTCAACCTTCAATGCGAACTAAGAATCAAGAATACATTATGTAGAGGCAATTTGTATCAAATCAAGATGGATATTTATTTTAATATATTTCTACTTGACATTTGAGTGATACGTTTCACAAAGAATGTATATTCTCTTCTTCTGATAGTTCATTCTTTTATTTTCTTCAATTCTATTCTTAACTACTCCACTCTAATTTGCTCTCATCACAGGGCCGTAGCCACCAGTTTTTGAGTGGTCCGGTTTTCAAACTTTGTTTTTCATGAAAAAATATCCGAATAATTAAAAATGTAAATATATTGAAACTGTTTGATTCGAAAAGTGGTCCGGTTAAAACCTGACCAACCGTACTGGTGGCTACGGCCCTGCATCACTTCCACTTTACTCCACACTGTTCTATTTTGGTTCATGTTATTCCATTTTATATATCCAGTTATCATATTCATCTTTTTCCTTTCAGATGGGAATATCAGCAAAGTTATGCAGCTTCCTCTGAATGGCATTGAAGAGGTCAGCACAGTTGAATCTCTATTTGATAATGTGCCTACCGGTACATGTACATATAGATAGAGTACATATTATTATATCTAGTCATTATTAGAGTGAGTGCTCGTACTATATCCGTGAAACATTGAAACTGAGTAATTGTTTTTATTTTGTACAAATTAGTCCAATAAACCAATCAACCGAGATATCATTATCTTTGCTGCAAGATGAGAAATGCACCTTAGAATGTTATCAATGTACAATAGCAACAAATGAAGATGACACAGTAAAAAGCACACCATGTGCTCATTATGATTGAATACATAATTATAATTGCTTGGTTTCAATCAGCTGTTAAAACTCCTTGAATCTCATTATTTGCTTCAAATGACGGGCAAACACTGCCCTTCATGTGCTATCAAGCAGAGAGTATTCTATTGAAAAGGTGCAATTCAGCTGATGAAAATTCCTCACGAGACCGGAAATGATGTCTAATGAAATCAAGCAATTGATCTAGTTGTGCTATGTAAAAGTTAATTACTGAGAACGGAGGCAATAAGCCATATACATCCCGAGGACCGTAGGCCCGAGGGATGTATATATAGACTTATTGCCGACGTTCGAGGTAATTAACTGGCTTATTATCTGATTGAGAAGGTTTTCACACAAAAACTAGTCCCAAAGGACATCATTAATCAGATTATTGTTCCTTTATTCCCACGAGGGAATGCTAAACAAATGCTTTTCCATTCTGTATACTGTAATGTTAATGAGCTTCATCAAAAGAGGTAAAAGCAATTTTTGTCCAACAAATTCCATCAGATAGCTATGTAGTATACAGTGTAAAGTGTTGTGTAGATAAGCGAAAGGTCGTGGGTTCGATTCCAGGTTCATTCATTTATCAAAATATTTTTTCCTTCATAAAAAGCTTGTAGTAGAAAATTTCTAAGTTTAATACCCACATATAGATGACCGAGGGAGGAATAGAACGAAGTTAATAACTAGATATAGCCCGGGTCTATATATCCGTATATCACCCTTGCATTCGTAATAAGCAGGGTAATATGGGATATAAAGCCCTACAAAGAACAAAGAAAACCGTGTCAATCAGGTAATAATTATTTAATAGAAACCTCGAACTCGTAGTCTTTTTTTTTTTTAATAGTTGTTAACAAAATACATACTCTAAGTTAGTATTTTTAACTGAATATATAATGTCAGCACTCTGACTACTTAGAGACCTTGAAGTTTGACCCAAATATTCTGATTGTTAAAATATATTATTGTAATTTTCAGTTTCATTCAATAATTTGTTCTGACATAGGATTATTTTGTGGACTTCCTACAACATGACAGTTTTGAAGCGTCCAAGGAGTTGTTAGTGATGTATTACCTACAGCGTGGTAGATATGTGGAAGGCATTAGACTGAATGAGGCAATTAAACAAGACACTATGGTAGGTACACTCACCATTTATATCAATAATTATTGCGTTGTACTGACACACGCCCAATGGCTGACAGCTGGATATATAAACAGATGGACTAACTGATCTGAGCTGTGCTCCGTGGTCAGATATGGGTTGTATGGTGGCTGTATATAATGTGCCTTTATACATGCCTTTCACTGGCGGCCACATTGAGCTGCATTCTTTGTGCTTAGAGATTATTATAATTATTATTACTGAATGGCTGGTGGACTGACTGGCTGATTGACTGACATGTTGACTGACTGACTAGTACTGATTGATTGACTGACTGACCGATTGACTGACTCAATCAATTGATCAACTTTATTTCTACACGGTACTGACTAGCACTGACTGGCTGACTGATTCACTGACTAGTACTGACTGACTGACTGACTAGTACTCACTGACTAGTACTGACTAGTACTGACTGACTAGTACTGACTGACTAGTACTGACTGACTGGCTGACTGACTGACTAGTACTGACTGACTGATTGATTGACTGACTGACTGACTGACTAGTACTGACTGACTGACTAGTACTGACTGACTAGTACTGACTGACTGGCTGACTGACTGACTAGTACTGACTGACTGACTGATTGACTGACTAGTACTGACTAGTACTGACTGACTGGCTGACTGACTGACTAGTACTGACTGACTGACTGATTGACTGACTGACTAATACTGACTGACTGACTGACTGGCTGACTGACTATGACTGACTGCCTGACTGACTGACTAGTACTGACTGACTGACTGATTGACTGACTAGTACTGACTGGCTGATTGACTGACTGACTTATTGACTGACTAGTACTGACTGACTGACTGATTGACTGACTGACTAGTACTGATTGACTAGTATTGACTGACTGGCTGACTGACTCACTGACTAGTACTGACTGACTGACTGGCTGACTGACTGACTAGTACTGACTGACTGACTGACTAGTACTGACTGACTGACTGACTGACTAGAGTACTGACTGACTGACTGACTAGTACTGACTGACTGACTGACTAGTACTGACTGACTGACTGACTGACTAGTACTGACTGACTGACTGACTAGTACTGACTGACTGACTGACTGACTGACTGACTGACTGACTGACTGACTGACTGACTGACTGACTGACTGACTGACTGACTAGTACTGACTGACTGACTGACTAGTACTGACTGACTGACTGACTGACTGACTGACTGACTGACTGACTGACTGACTGACTAGTACTGACTGACTGACTGACTAGTACTGACTGACTGACTGACTGACTAGTACTGGCTGACTGACTCACTGACTAGTACTGACTGACTGACTGACTAGTACTGGCTGACTGACTGACTAGTACTGACTGACTGACTGACTAGTACTGACTGACTGACTGACTGACTAGTACTGGCTGACTGACTGACTAGTACTGACTGATTGACTGACTGACTGACTGACTAGTACTGACTGACTGACTGACTAGTACTGGCTGACTGACTGACTAGTACTGGCTGACTGACTGACTGACTAGTACTGACTGATTGACTGACTAGTACTGACTGACTGACTGACTGACTAGTACTGACTGACTGACTGACTAGTACTGACTGACTAGTACTGACTGACTGACTGACTAGTACTGACTGACTGACTGACTAGTACTGACTGACTGACTGACTGACTAGTACTGACTGACTGACTGACTAGTACTGACTGACTGACTGACTGACTAGTACTGACTGACTGACTGACTGACTGACTGACTAGTACTGACTGACTGACTGACTAGTACTGACTGACTGACTGACTGACTAGTACTGGCTGACTGACTGACTGACTAGACTGTACTGACTGACTGACTGACTAGTACTGACTGACTGACTGACTAGTACTGACTGACTGACTGACTAGTACTGACTGACTGACTGACTAGACTGACTGACTACTGACTGACTGACTGACTAGTACTGACTGACTGACTGACTGACTGACTGACTGACTAGACTGACTGACTAGTACTGACTGACTGACTAGTACTGGCTGACTGACTGACTAGTACTGGCTGACTGACTGACTGACTAGTACTGACTGATTGACTGACTAGTACTGACTGACTGGCTGACAGCATATGGGCATTTTGTCTGCGCATGCGTCAACAACGTAGAATAACATTGAAGTCTGATGCATTTGTCAGGTGGTAGCTCATTTTAGGGATTTTTGGTCGGAGATCTACGCGTTTCTAAAGTTTAAACGTTATGGAAGTTAACTCATTTTTTAAGACGATAAACACTTCTTCCCCTGGATATATGTTTGGCCGCTGTTATTTCTTTTGATGGCGAGATATTTTACATTGAAATGCGACTGTGGTGTTTGGAGTTGGATGTTCAGCGTTAATTATTTCTACAATCAAGTATTCTAGAGCAGTGGATTAACGCTTGGTAATTGTGATGAAAGTAAACTTTTAGAATTTTAATGAAATGGACTTTCAAGTGGACGCGATTTCGAGCTATGGCCCGGTGAATATGTAGAAGTGTTCAATTTAGGTCGAACTTTAACGAGATATTTCTTGAAATTTTTACCAACCCCCAAGTTGGAGATAATTACCACAGCATTAATTCCTTTATATAATTTCAGTTTTTATAGAGAATGGGGCTTCAAAAAATGTATAGCTGTCAGATTCAATAGATTCTTCTCACCCTATACTCGGTGTAATGGCGGAATTGATGTTTTGTGTTACTTCTCGAAGCCATGGTTCTATCATATCTTCGTCTATTTCCTTATTCTAAGTCTTTGAAAGTATAAATGAGAGAACAGACTTTGCAGAAAAATTAGTTGTTAAGAAAATTAAAACTTGTTTCCACTGTTTTGCATTGCAATATTATTGCTTACCATTTACGGGACTCGCGACGAGCAGAAATGTGGACTCCAAGCATTCAAGTCAAATTATCTTTCGATTTCTACCGACCCCCAAGCTGCTTAATGTTACGGAGGCGAAGATTATTCAATAGTCATTCCATTCATCACAATAAATGACTTTCAAAAAATGCATAGCTCCTGCTATGAATGTTCAAAGTGCATGTATACGTCGAAGACGGCAGCCATTGTCAGTTTAGCTTGTCATGTCTGGACCTCCGTCACCTTGCAATATGCAACTCATAATGCATCGTAAATACTTGTTATGACAACTGCAGCATGCCTTCAGCATTGATAAAATAGAATCCATCATTTCTGAGTTGTATATATTCATATAGACAAGTTAATAAATAAATATATGAGATAGAACTTCGCCATCATGTTTGTTATTCCTGTTATTTAAATTAGCGCGGGATGGCGCGGGATATATGCGCGTGTCAGAGGGTCTTTGTGTTCATGTTGGTATTTCACGCATGCGCAGACAAAATGCCCATGTGCTCTGGCTGACTAGTACTGACTGACTGACTGATTGACTGACTGACTAATACTGACTGACTGACTGGCTGACTGACTATGACTGACTGCCTGACTGACTGACTAGTACTGACTGATTGACTGACTAGTACTGACTGACTGACTGATTGACTGACTGACTAGTACTGACTGACTGACTGATTGACTGACTAGTACTGACTGACTGGCTGATTGACTGACTAGTACTGGCTGACTGACTGACTGACTGACTAGTACTGACTGACTGACTGACTAGTACTGACTGACTGGCTGATTGACTGACTAGTACTGACTGACTGACTGACTAGTACTGACTGACTGACTAGTACTGACTGACTGACTAGTACTGACTGACTGGTTGATTGACTGACTAGTACTGACTGACTGATTGACTGACTGACTGACTGACTAGTACTGATTGACTGGCTGACTGACTGACTAGTACTGGCTGACTGACTGACTAGTACTGACTGATTGACTGACTAGTACTGGCTGACTGACTGACTAACTAGTACTGACTGACTGGCTGACTGATCAGTCATTCATTCATTGGTTGATTTGATTGATTGAATGAATCTTGGTATATTTATTTATTACTTCATTCATTCAATAACTTGTATGGTGATTCAGTGTTTTAATACTATTCCTGCCTTTATATGATGGTATGATGATTATTTGATGGAATTGAACTTGACTTGTGTCATACATGATTCACTCTGTGACCTTTGGTGATCTTTCAACATTTTTTGTCAGAATGAACAAAACCCCAAACTATTGGAGAGAACTAAAGTTCGTAATGCAATAGTTGATGGTTACATCAAGTGTTTACCCAGCATTCAAAGAAAGCTTATCTTTATGCCAGACAAGAAAGCAAGTCACTACCCAACAATGTTAAAAGAAGGTAGGTACAGTCAAACCTGTATTATTGTTGGCCCTGCATTAAGTGGTCACGCCCTTTATTCATCCTCTATTAATTAAGCAGTCAGTAGCTGTTGTCATAGTCCCAGAAATTGTTCCCCTTAATTACTGTAAACGTTCATTAAACAGTCACCTCCATTAAGCAGTCATTAAGCAGACACCTCCGTTAAGCAGACACCTCCGTTAAGCAGTCACCTCCATTAAGGAGACACCTCCGTTAAGCAGTCATCTCTATTAGAGGACACCTCCATTAAACAGTCACCTCCATTAAGCAGACACCTCCGTTAAGCAGTCACCTCTATTAAGCAGACACCTCCGTTAAGCAGTCACCTCCATTAAGCGGACACCTCCATTAAGCAGTCATCTCTATTAGAGGACACCTCCATTAAGCAGACACCTCCGTTAAGCAGTCACCTCCATTAAGCGGACACCTCCATTAAGCAGTCATCTCTATTAGAGGACACCTCCATTAAGCAGTCACCTCCATTAAGCGGACACCTCCATTAAGCAGTCACCTCCATTAAGCGGACACCTCCATTAAGCAGTCATCTCTATTAGAGGACACCTCCATTAAGCATTCACCTCCATTAAGCAGTCACCTCCATTAAGCGGACACCTCCATTAAGCATTCAGTTCCATTAAGCAGTCACCTCCATTAAGCAGTAACCTCCATTAAGCAGTAACCTCCATTAAGCGGACACCTCCATTAAGCAGTCATCTCTATTAGAGGACACCTCCATTAAGCAGTCACCTCCATTAAGCGGACACCTCCATTAAGCAGTCACCTCCATTAAGCGGACACCTCCATTAAGCAGTCATCTCTATTAGAGGACACCTCCATTAAGCATTCACCTCCATTAAGCAGTCACCTCCATTAAGCGGACACCTCCATTAAGCATTCAGTTCCATTAAGCAGTCACCTCCATTAAGCATTCACCTCCATTAAGCGGTCACCTCCATTAAGCATTCACCTCCATTAAGCAGTCACCTCCATTAAGCAGTCACCTCCATTAAGCGGACACCTCCATTAAGCAGTCACCTCCATTAAGCATTCACCTCCATTAAGCGGTCACCTCCATTAAGCATTCACCTCCATTAAGCAGTCACCTCCATTAAGCGGACACCTCCATTAAGCATTCACCTCCATTAAGCGGACACCTCCATTAAGCAGTCACCTCCATTAAGCAGTCACCGCCATTAAGCATTCACCTCCATTAAGCGGACACCTCCATTAAGCATTCACCTCCATTAAGCAGTCACCTCCATTAAGCATTCACCTCCATTAAGCATTCACCTCCATCAAGCATTCACCTCCATTAAGCAGTCACCTCCATCAAGCAGTCACCTGCATTAAGCATTCATCTCCATTAAGCAGTCACCTCCATTAAGCGGTCACCTCCATTAAGCGGACACCTCCATTAAGCAGTCACCTCCATTAAGCGGTCACCTCCATTAAGCATTCACCTCCATTAAGCGGTCACCTCCATTAAGCAGTCACCTCCATTAAGCGGTCACCTCCATTAAGCGGACACCTCCATTAAGCAGTCACCTCCATTAAGCGGACACCTCCATTAAGCAGACACCTCCATTAAGCGGACACCTCCATTAAGCAGACACCTCCATTAAGCAGTCACCTCCATTAAGCAGTCACCTCCATTAAGCAGTCACCTCCATTAAGCGGTCACCTCCATTAAGCGGACACCTCCATTAAGCAGACACCTCCATTAAGCGGACACCTCCATTAAGCGGACACCTCCATTAAGCGGTCACCTCCATTAAGCGGACACCTCCATTAAGCAGACACCTCCATTAAGCAGTCACCTCCATTAAGCAGACACCTCCATTAAGCGGACACCTCCATTAAGCAGTCACCTCCATTAAGCGGATACCTCCATTAAGCAGTCACCTCCATTAAGCAGTCACCTCCATTAAGCGGACACCTCCATTAAGCAGTCACCTCCATTAAGCAGTCACCTCCATTAAGCAGACACCTCCATTAAGCATTCACCTCCATTAAGCAGTCACCTCCATCAAGCAGTCATCTCTATTAGAGGACACCTCCATTAAGCAGACACAATCATATTGTGGTCACAATATCAACAAGACAGCATGGCCACATTTAATGCATTCACATACTTCTGTCTCAATGTAAAACAAGAGATTGTCTCATTACGTTGGAAGCTTGTTGGCTCACAATGGAGACAGAACATTGTCACACTTGTTAATATTACACTGTTCTTCATCTATTGATATTGTTTTTGTCAGTGCCTCGCCCCAAGCCACTATCGACAGTGACCCATCAGGTCAGTCATGGACGTCCAGTGAGTCATGCTAGCATATTGAATTCTGTTATGGACAAAGTGACAGAAGCCAGGTAATAATTATTAAATAAATATCATTTATTGTCACTCAAAAATAAAATATCTGGAAAGTAGAAATTGAGGGAAAGTTAAACTGCTATAAGGCTTAGAAAGAGGGGAAAGAGAACAAAATATCTGACCCCAATGGGAATCACTACACAGCCTTACCTTCCTAGTATTGTTTGGTATCAATGTAGTGGAATTAGAATAGTTTGATTTAAACTGTGAAATAAATTAATCATATTACTATACAAATTCCATGATTCTGATTGGCTATTAAAGAGCGACAGTGCAAATTAACAAGTAAATTTGCACTCTCCGAGAGGCTCTTTCAAAAACATATGATTTCCTTTGTGACATATTGAATTCCGAGGGGTGTCCATGACTGTAGAATAAAGGCTTTATTATTACTGTACATGTATGACTGGATAGCCACCATAGCTATAGATCTATGCAACCACACATTAATTAAGACAAAAGTTGTGATTTGCAGTTTGCAATAATTATTATTAGATTTGAGTCAAAGAACCTGCATTCAGAATATTTGACGTTTGTGATTGGATTTGAGAAAAGTCTGTTGTAAACCTACAAGCAGGCCCAACTTTAGTTTTTACAGTAACAGAGCGTAATCTCGCAATCTGATTGGCTCTGAGCCATTGTCAATAAGCGTACAGACACATAGAATGACGAATCGCTCATGCACAGATCCAGCGCGCTTGAAACAGTTCTTTGTCAAACTTTGTCCTTGTTTTTGTATGTTTTTTTTTTACTTTGTTATTGTAAAAAAACAAATTGCAGATGCTTTTTCATACGCTCGTGATTCCACTTGAGTTTTGAATATTTTATGATGTCAAGTGTGTGTCAATAAGAGTACAGACAACTCAAAACCATATGCAATGAGGGTTTATCACATAATTTCAAAACTCATAGGACAAAAAAATGATTATCATAGCTGGAAAGAGCTCGTTGAAATTATTAAAAATGTGAAGTTTGGAAAAGATCGCTCCACAAATTACGAAGATATGAATTTTCAAAAATCAAAATTTTGTATAAAAACCTTTGTTGGAGGCAAGAGTTGCCTCCAAGCGTAAGTTCCAAACTAAGGTTTTCATATAAAATTGAAAATTCATATCTTCGTAAGTTGTGGAGCGATCTTTTCCAAACTTCACATTTTTACTAATTTCAACGAGCTCTTTCCAGCTGTGATAATCATTTTTTGTCCTATGAGTTTTGAAATTACATGATAAACCCTCATTTGTTCAATTGATTGGTTGCATACAAACAGTGATAAATTAAACCAATAATAAACTTTGTCATCTTTTATTGTCGTTTAGACCTCAAACTACTCCCCAGAAAAGAAGATCTGGAGCCTTTGTAGGGACACCTTTGACACCAGGAACTAAAAGTTTATTGAAGTAAGTAGTGTTTAGAATGATTCCAAAGATAATATCTGACTTAGTCCTAGTATATGAACGGACAAATGGACGAAATGAAGGAAGGAATAAATAAATAAATGAATGTTCAAAATAAAAGAAAGAAAAATGAATGAACAAAACAACAAATAAAGATGAAATCACTAATTTTCACTATATTTCACTCCTAGTGACTCACATCGAATGGTTTTTGCTGCGGTGACAAAACCTGAAGTAGTGGTGAGCTTTGATTGTTATTGCCGTTGCTGTTATTTGCATCGTTACAATCATGTCTGTTTTTCCTTTACAGTTTGAAGAAACAAAGACTTTAATTGGTCCAACTTTACTTGACAAGAAAAGGTGAGAAAAGAGCCTCATTTCATATCTTCCTTTTCAATGTTTTCCTTTTATTATTATTATTTATTTATAAATTTATTGCACATTTTTGGACAACATGTTTTCCTATTTGTTGTTGTTGTTGTTGTTGTTGTTGTTATTGTTATTGTTGTTGTTCCCTCAAACAAATTGTGTTCCCTTGTACCTTCATGGGACAGGGTTGGCCAGTGAGGTGAGGGAGGAGATGGATGAGAAGTGAGGAGAATTGAGGAGGGTCCCAATTATTCTGAGTCAGTAATTCAAGCCTATGAACATGTACAAGACAGTGGACAGCATTCCCAATTTCGGTTGGTCTTTGGTGATTTAAGCACTGTACCCTGACGTCATGGGTGATGTTAGTTACTGCATCTCCATGTCCATGTACTTTACTGTGCAGAGCTTGTGTCACCTACGAAATAAAATCATGGCATTCAATAACTTGATTGAAATCCAATTTGATTCCCATTCATTTCCTTTCAATATTGTATTCAATAACTATGCATTGATTGCCTTCATTCATTTATATTTCTGTTATTCTATCTACAGGAGAAAGCAACTGTACTCAGGAGCAGATGCCCTAATATTACTGACTTCTCCTAAGATAGTCAAGGTCAGCCTGCCTTTGGTATAAATGTGCCACTGTGTTTATGATGTGCCACTGTGTTTATGATGTGCCACTGTGTTTATGATGTGCCACTGTGTTTATGATGTGCCACTGTGTTTATGATGTGCCACTGTGTTTATGATGTGCCACTGTGTTTATGATTGCTTATATCTGTGTTGAATTTTAGCGACCATTAAAACATGGAGTCCCAAGTGATTCTATTACAGTTTCAACAACACCTCAATCAATTCTAAAGGTTAGTATATACAGGACTCTATTTGAACCAACCCTGGGCTAAACTGGATATTCCTGTTAAAATATTGAATTAAAATAATGAAAAAGGATTTGAACTAAGTGGGCAATGTCTCAGGATCACCTTGAACTGACATTATAGTGTATAGTGTATAATAAAGCAAAGGGACCAGACTAAGCTGTGTCTGTAGAGTCAGCTGTGTAAAGTTGAACTTCTCAAGTAACCAAATTTATTTCTTGATTTCAATAGACATCATTTCTGGTCTTTTCAATAGACTACTCTCTGCTTGATAGCACATGGAGGGCAGTGTCTGTCCATCATTTGAAGGAAGATAATGATATTGAAGCACTGGTGTTACTTTTTTTTTTTTTTTAAGGAATTACCTGACCTATTTTAAACCCCATTAGGTTAGCCGTGTTGTACGTCGTTCTGTGTCTCCTCGTGCATCCCCTACGACAGCACCACCTTTATTGAGGCGTGGCCAGTCAGATAAAACAATACAAGATGCAAGTGAGTAGTGTGATTAATGTGATGACTTATGACAAATGTACATGATTGTGCAAATGTTAACTTGATAGTGTGTAGCCTTGATTTCTGAAGAGGTTCATTTGTTCACATAGTTTCCACTGTTTTCACTGTCTTGTTGTCCCACTAATGTGTGAAGACTACATGTAGGTTGTTGCTTCTAAAGCAGATTTTGGATGTCTGTGGAAAACCAACACTGTACCTGTGCATGGCATGCAGACTGTCTCAGCATAATGCATGCAAACAAAATCCAGACTCTGAATGTCATGCCACAGACATGGCTTGGTACATCTGTAGTTTCTTTTTGCAGTTGATCTAAGCATGCATAGTGAACACATACTAATAAGTGCTTAAAAATGCTTAAAAATGCTTAGACTCATATATTCAAGTTTAGTTACATGATTCCTAATTGTCTAATTCTCTGTGTTTTTTCAGATGCTAAAGACAAGGACCTTGTAGATTTCCGTCCTGAGCCTGAAATAGCAAGTAGAAGAATCAGGTCTGTAGCTGGATCAAATGGTTTTTATTAACGTTGTACAATTATAATCAATCAATCAATCATCCAATAAACTTTATTTAACAAGGATTAGACTATGAAATAGTACATTGCACTAATAACATATTGCCCTCAACAACCAGTGTCTACTACTTTCATTGTTAGTAAATGTTTAATAGGTACATGTAGGTGTAATGGGTGTAGGGGTGCAATGGGTGTAGGGGTGGAGTGGGTGTAAGGGTGTAAGGGTGGAGTGGGTGTAGGGGTGGAGTGGGTGTAGGGGTGGAGTGGGTGTAGGTGTAATGGGTGTAGGGGTGAAGTGGGTGGAGTGGGTGTAGGGGTGGAGTGGGTGTAGGTGTAATGGGTGTATGGGTGGAGTGGGTGTAGGGGTGGAGTGGGTGTAATGGGTGGAGTGAGTGTAGGAGTGGGTGTAGGGGTGTAGGGGTGTAATGGGTGTAGGGGTGGAGTGGGTGTAGGGGTGGAGTGGGTGTAGGGGTGGAGTGGGTGTAATGGGTGGGGGGATGGAGTGGGTGTAATGGGTGTAGTGGGTGTAATGGGTGGGGGGATGGAGTGGGTGTAATGGGTGTAGGAGTGGGTGTAGGAGTGGAGTGGGTGTAGGGGTGTAGGAGTGGAGTGGGTGGAGTGGGTGTAGGGGTGGAGTGGGTGTAATGGGTGTAGGGATGGGGTGGGTGTAGGGGTGGAGTGGGTGTAGGGGTGGAGTGGATATAGGTGGTGGAGTGGGTGTAGGGGTGTATTGGGTGTAGGGATGGAGTGGGTGTAGGGGTGGAGTGGGTGTAGGGGTGGAGTGGGTGGAGTGAGTGGAGTGGGTGTAGGGGTGGAGTGGGTATAGGGAGTGGATGTAGGGGTGATGTGGGTGTAGGAGTGGAGTGGGTGTGGGATACCATTAGTAACCTTTGTTCGCATCCAAAGGCAACTTCCACATTTTGGAGAAACAACTGTATAAATGTGAATTTTCAAAGGTAAATAGAAATCTATAGCACTGTGAAAACGATTACTTAACCATTACTGACCTTTCAAGCCTTAGCCCTTCTTTACTCCAATGAAGGGCTAAGGCTCAAAACGTCAATAAAGTTAAGTACTCTTTTTTCACGGTGTTATAGATTTCCTTTAACCTTTGAATTTATCATTATACACCAATGCAGCCCAAACTAGTTAGTATACCCACTAGTTTCCATTAACATTTGAAAGACTTTTCTGTTACTTTAATATTTACTTAATTACTTTCATATGTAAATTTACTGTCCTGTAAAGAACCAATAGTGTTAGTTAGTTTTAGATGACAAACACATTTTATACTTAAACTACATTGTATATGGCCACGTGAAGAGAGAAACAACTGTCTCTGTATCAGTGATGGTTTTTCCAAAGGCCACAGTTCACTAGTGGTCCCTTCCTGTTTAAATGCACCTAGCTGAACCACCAACGTTATGGTTGAGAATCTACTGACAATTTACTGATGTTGTTTTCCTATGATTAGTAAAATCTATTGCTGTTAGATGTAGTATTTGCACCATTATAATGATTACTTGCATGAATATCATGAAGCTCATTTGTTCATATAGATTTGCAGCAGAGGATTCTTCCCCATCACCCACGAGGTACAAGTAGTCTTTTTTTGCATTATCATGTATTTGTTTAACTTTGTCAGAGGATGATTATTTTTATTGTAGTTGCCGTACTGCTACATTTACATGTATTTATCATACTGTTGCAAATGTTTTGTTGGATAAAAACATTCATGTCTAATACACTGTACATGTATTTGTCATACTCTAATTTGTAGATAGTTTTGTTGGATAAAAAAAACTAGAATTAAGAATTGTTGATACTACAGTACAGCCCAAAAGTTTTTCCCGCTATTGCGGTAGCCGTTATTGCGGTTGTAAATGCGTTTCAACCGCAATTGCGGTTTGTAACTTCAACCGCAATTGCGTTTAGACCAAACGCAATTGCGTTTAGACCAAACGCAATTGCATTTAGACCAAACGCAATTGCGTTTGAGGCCAAACGCAATGCGGTTTAAGCAACCGCAATTGCGGTTTGAACCGTCTGATATTTAATTTAGTCAAACGCAATTGCGGTTAAAGATCTCACAGAATGAACTGAACGGCTGACAGTGAGTGTTGTGTTGATTCAGTCAAAATGCAAAACCAAAAGAATCCTAAACCCGAAATAATGTAAAATTACTAAAGATGATTAGGAGCATTTTATAGTCTAGTGTGAAGCGTCCTTTCACTTCATTTTGAACGTGAAGCCGGCATAACATGAACGTGAAGCCGGCAAACAACAAATACAAACTTACGACATTTCTTCGGTTCCTGTCTTCGGTTCTAGTTAGCGTACATGCACGAAACTTAGCTCGTTTTTAAGCTAAATACTAAAGGAAAGTTTTATAGTACTTTGACTGGTGTGAAATTATATCTAATTTGTTTTTATACAAGAAAACGAACAACCGGCGAACGAAGCGTTCTTGCACTTTGTCTCAACAACACCATAGTGATGATCGTAAACAAACTTGTTGAATCACCGTTTCTAAAGCTTACTGTAGGAGAAAATACTCACATTATGATAATGATATAAATGTGATTTATAGTAAAGCTCTCTTCCCAAGAAATCACCGTATCTCTTAGATTCACCATTAAAAAGTAAAGAGTAAAAGGAGCGGATTGGTAACATTCCCGTCAAAGCGCCCTGGTTCCCGTAGACTTTTTTCACATGCTAACACACCATGTGTCAATCAAGTGTCTCAAACATAACATTCTCACGTGTACGCTAATGAACTAGATTTTTAATTTTAGAACTGATAATGCCGAAAGTTGGTAAAGACGTGAATGAATGTTGTTTATAAATTGTAGAATTATGATTTCAAGAGTTCATTTAAACTTTTTTCGGCCTTTATCGTCTTACTGTAAAGTGAAGAAGATACAGTGTACGTGAAGCTTCTTCAAGCTTGCATGATATTCTACTTTTAATACTTTACGGTAAGGTTCCGACAGAAATTTAAAAGCACGTAATGTTTCAGACATTTCAATAAAAACGGCACAAGCTGATAAAAATAATAGCTAAGTTGATTCAACATCGTTCGTGTAATTTCTAGACATACGCAGTTTCTTTCGGAAATGCAAATTATCGGCTGCGAGTAAAAGTCAGTTAAGCCCGTACTCGTACTGAGGCAAAAAGTTGAGTGTAGTTTGACTCTCAAACAACACAAACTCTTTTGAGAACTCATTGAGAACTGTTTTGAGACCTTTACATCGAGATAACTATTCCTTCATCATTACAATATTTATTATATTATAGGCAAGACAAGTGATCGTAAAGAATATGATGACTACATTTGTATGTTGTGTTTATATGACGATCGAACCGCAATAACGATCGTTAACCGCAATTGCGCTTCACCGCAATTGCCCCTAACCGCAATTGCCCCTAACCGCAATTGCCCCTAACCGCAATTGCTCCTAAACGCAATTCCGTTTAGACCAAACGCAATCGTGTTTGGCCTAACCGCAATCTTGTTTAGCCAAACGCAATTGCGGTTGTTCGAGGCGCAATTGCGTTTGGGGTACCGCAATTGCGGTAACGCAAGCGCAATTGCGCCGCAATGCGGGGAAAACTTTTGGGCTGTACTGTACATGTATACAGTCATGTAGAACTACAGTTTATGACATATGATGATAATGACATATGTTGATGATGACATGATGACTGAAAATTGTCTAACTTGTCAATGAACTCAATCATTACAATGTATTTTATAGTTCAAGACCTGCTGATGTAACCCTGGAAGCAGACGTTGATGAATCAGAAGATGTTCCTATGGAAACTGAACGAGATTCAGCTGCTGTTAGAGGTGTTTCTTTCAAGGATGCTACAGATGCAAGTACAGATGCTACAGAACAAGTATCAACAGATTCATTAACACTTGGTATGGCAATCTAACATTACCACAACTTAAGTTACATTAACATTATACAATAATAACCTGTCAGTGCTTTCAGAGAAACTCTAGAGAAGAGAGCAGCCATCAGAGCAAACGTCTTGTATCTGGTGATTTCAGGCTCTGTACATGTTTATTCATACTCTTAGATACATGTAGGAAATGTAGGAACACAATTACATTGTACTCTATGTAAGATTGAAAATATTTATACATGCATGTAGTATTTGATGGAATTATCTTCATATTCCTTCATCGTTATTATTTGGCAATCACTTTTCCTTAGCCTTAAAGTTCAGTGAAGTTGTTATAATGCCAGCATAAACTTCAATTCGACAGGTCTGTTTAGACATGCATTGAATGTGTTTCTCTCTTTCCGTGCTGAAACAGAGCTCTCCAGTTCTACAGAAGAGGAGAAGGAGGAAGAAGAAGGGGAACCAGAAGTACAGATAACTGCAGCAGTGGTGGAATTAAGGGCCAGCAGTGACCTTGAAGAGGAAGCACATGATGAAGAAGATTACAGTAGCTACGAACTTGATGAGAGTGATAATGTTATAGGTAAGCTGGTTGTTGTATGTCCAGGGACCATGGAGCACCCTTGATGAGAGTGATAATGTTATAGGTAAGCTGGTTGTTGTATGTCCAGGGACCACTGAGCACCCTTGATGAGAGTGATAATGTTATAGGTAAGCTGGTTGTTGTATGTCCAGGGACCACTGAGCACCCTTGATGAGAGTGATAATGTTATAGGTAAGCTGGTTGTTGTATGTCTAGGGACCACGGAGCACCCTTGATGAGAGTGATAATGTTATAGGTAAGCTGGTTGTTGTATGTCCAGGGACCATGGAGCACCCTTGAAAGTGGAGGGATATACTAGTAGACTTAGTACATGTACATGTATATATCAGACAACAACATATTTTTGGATAAACGTTGGGGCTCCACGGTCCCTGATGTCATATATAATTTGTTATTGTTATATTTCAAGCAATACAGTCATGTATACCAAACACAAGAAAGACTGCTTCCTTTCCAAACATGAGTTCCAAACATGAGAAGTGGGTTGGAAAATATGGAGTCGCAGCTGAAGTGTTTGGAAATTGAAGGATGCATTCTCTTTCTTGTGAGCTTATCAATAATTATTGGAGAAATTCAAGTTAAAGATGACCAAGTTTTATGCTAAAGGATGCATTTCCAAACCTACCTAGAGCATTGAGACATGTTTTTTTTAATTGAAGAAATCAATATTATTATTATTATTATTACTTCATGGTGGTAATTTCCTTTGTTTTGTCCTTATGAATTATTAGTGAGAATGTCATGTCAGTGTGCGTCACAACCTTCCTTTTACATCCTGAATCCTAAAGAATTATGGGTACACAATGTAGCTATGGGAAAGTCTATTGTTCATTTTGCAAACTCAGTATTATTTGATTTGTAGCTGAAGACAGTGAAGAAGAGGTCTTGAGTAGAAGAGACTCTCACTCAGACAGGACTCGTTTGTCAATCACAAGTGAAAGCCAAATACCTGACACACCAAAGGACAGAGGATCAAGTCCTAATGCTGGTTTATTTGGAAATGAAATTGAGGGGCCTTTGATGAGGTGAACTATAATTATTAATTAAGACACATGATTTTTATCATAATTACAGTCTTGTGCAACTGTCATTATTTAAAGTATATCTAACTGACGTATACATGTACAACACAATCTGGAATGTTTAGCCTCGAAATTTATATTTGTGTTTGATGAGCTTCAGCTTCAGCATGCCATATTTTATTAGTTAGCTCACTGGTACGTGATGTACATTTGTGTTTGATGAGCTTCAGTATGCCATATTTATTATTGGGTCAGTACTCAGCTGTTGTACGTGATGTTGAGCTTTATATTTGTGTTTGATGAGCTTCAGTATGCCATATTTTATTATTGTAGGTCAGTACAGTGATGATAGCTCATATTTGTGTTTTGTACTTGATGTTGAGCTGTTATACTGTTGTTTGTTGTTTGATGAGCTTCAGTATGCCATATTTATTATTGGGTCAGTACAGTGTAGCTCACTGTTGTACGTGATGTTGAGCTTTATATTTGTGTTTGATGAGCTTCAGCATGCCATATTTATTATTGGGTCAGTACAGTGTAGCTCACTGTTGTACTTGATGTTGAGCTTTATATTTGTGTTTGATGAGCTTCAGTATGCCATATTTATTATTGGGTCAGTACAGTGTAGCTCACTGTTGTACGTGATGTTGAGCTTTATATTTGTGTTTGATGAGCTTCAGCATGCCATATTTATTATTGGGTCAGTACAGTGTAGCTTGTTGTACGTGATGTTGAGCTTTATATTTGTGTTTGATGAGCTTCAGTATGCCATATTTATTATTGGGTCAGTACAGTGTAGCTCACTGTTGTTTGATGTTGAGCTTTATATTTGTGTTTGATGAGCTTCAGCATGCCATATTTATTATTGGGTCAGTACAGTGTAGCTCACTGTTGTACGTGATGTTGAGCTTTATATTTGTGTTTGATGAGCTTCAGTATGCCATATTTATTATTGGGTCAGTACAGTGTAGCTCACTGTTGTACGTGATGTTGAGCTTTATATTTGTGTTTGATGAGCTTCATGCCATATTTATTATTGTACAGTGTAGCTCACTGTACGTGATGTTGAGCTTTATATTTGTGTTTGATGTTGAGCTTTATATTTGTGTTTGATGAGCTTTATATTTGTGTTTTCAGTATGCCATATTTATTATTGGGTCAGTACAGTGTAGCTCACTGTTGTACGTGATGTTGAGCTTTATATTTGTGTTTGATGAGCTTCAGTATGCCATATTTATTATTGGGTCAGTACAGTGTAGCTCACTGTTGTACGTGATGTTGAGCTTTATATTTGTGTTTGATGAGCTTCAGTATGCCATATTTATTATTGGGTCAGTACAGTGTAGCTCACTGTTGTACGTGATGTTGAGCTTTATATTTGTGTTTGATGAGCTTCAGTATGCCATATTTATTATTGGGTCAGTACAGTGTAGCTCACTGTTGTACGTGTGATGTTGATGAGCTTCTTTATATGGGTTGTGTAGTGTTGATGAGCTTCAGTATGCCATATTTATTATTGGGTCAGTACAGTGTAGCTCACTGTTGTACGTGATGTTGAGCTTTATATTTGTGT
>JAUJYZ010000061.1:0-85000 GCA_033675265.1 Actinostola sp. cb2023
CATCACCAAATGTCGGTCCACTAAGAAAATCTTCCATCAAAAAACTATCGATCACACAATCTCGGTTGACTGAGAAAAAACTTCTTACGTCAAAAAAAACTGGATCGAACAGTTTTCCAGTAATACAGAGATTTTGCGAAGAAGCAAGTTTTTGTCAGGAATCAAATTGATGTGAGTAAAGGACTTTTTTTTCCGAACTACCGAGTTTTTGCTTTAGAATGAGTTTTCTGCGTAGATACAGCTTTCGTAATCGGCGTCCCTTTTGTGATCGATCGAGAACATACTATTCATCACCAAATGTCGGTCCACTAAGAAAATCTTCCATCAAAAAAACTATCGATCACACAATCTCGGTTGACTTAACTTCTTGAATATTATGTCTATAGCAACTCAACTTTCCAAAATTGTATATTTTGAAGTACTCTTTCCGATGGCCGAAGCAATTTGTACTGTGAAGATGATGATGATAACGATGAAGATGATAATGATAATAGCAATGATGATGATAATGCTGACGATGATATTGATGATGATGATAATGATGATCATGATGATGATAATGATGATCATGATGATGATAATAATGATGATGACTGATGATGACTGATGATGATGACTGATGATGATGATAATGATGATGACTGCATGATGACTGATGATGATAATGTGATGATGATGACTTATGATGATGATAATGATGACTGATGATGATGATAATGATGATGATAATGATACTAATATTATGTTGGTACTTTTCTCTACCGTAGCCTGGCAAGTCCTACTACATCGCCTGGGCCTTCCAGAGCACACCAGGACCTCTTGGTTACCATGGAAAACAGCTCCGTGGATACAGTGCAGACAAAGTTGTCCTTGCTGGTGCATCGCCAACTGAGAAACCAACAGCCACAGCAGCCTCGGTCTCATGTTCCTCTGTTGTACTACTTTGGGCTCTAGCTGCAGCACTCATCGTTCGCTAAACTGCATGTAAAATAACAAGATGATTGTTAAATGTTGCTAGTCATGGAAACCCTAGTTTCCCTCGCAGCCGTCTTTACGGGGCCGCGGGAGCGTTGCGTGACGGAACTAAAGACGGATGCGAGGGAGACTATGGAAACCCGGGTTGTCCAGCCAAATATAATCCAAATGATTAATCTCAGCATATCCAATTAAAGATCCATCTTTTTTTAAATTTACATATTGTAATGTTTATCTCCTTTATTTCAGAACAATGATCAGATTCTTCTTTTAACATGTTTAGGCCAACCAGCTCGCCTTTTCTCACAAGCGTCTCTTCACGTTTCTACTATATAAAACTAGACTGTCTGGGGGAGGGGCGCGTCGGATCATTAATTACACAGCTCCCCCTTTGAAAGCACTGACCGCAGTTCTGAAATCGAACATTTTTGACTTGTATCTAGTAACAGGATTTGATAAGTAATATTTCTTAAACGAGAGCGAGTGTTGTATCAGGGGCCGGGTTCCAAACACCGAGAAACAGATGTGCTTTAATTGCCTCGTGCTTTAATTGTTTCGAGGCCTAGGTGTTTGGAGTCCCCTGATACAACACGAAGCGCGAGTTTAAGAAATGGTTTCTCAATCGTGATTTATAATTCATGATGAGTATGCATGAGATAAGTACTGCTTTTGTTTTTCAGTCTAGCATGTTTTGTTTAATTAGTACTTATGTATCTATCTAACATACCGAAACTAGTTATGTACATGTATATTCCCAAAGGTACCATTAAAAAAAATTCGACACCATGCTCAGTTAGTTTACGGTTTGAAATCACTGCTAAGATGGAAGGAACAGACCAGTCGTCCCGATTTCGAGATCCGAAAAGTGTTGAAGATGAAGAGAGTTTATTGCATGACGCAAGGCCCAAATCGACCATCTATAAAAATAGGTGGAGCGTCGACACATTTAAGGTGACTCCAACATAATTGCGAGTGCATTTTGTGATTTTTTTTAACTCGCTGGTATCGCGTCAACAAACTCGGATATTTCTGCATTTAACACATGTAATAATTCAAACATCTAGACTTTTAAGGGTGCATGTATTCAACATTTTTATTTTTCACTCTCGTTTGCCGTTACGGGCCGATTTTCTAACAGTGTTTTTTCATAATATTGTCCTCCTGTTCGCTCAAAAATCGTACGATTTCCATGAAACTTCAGATTCTTGGTAAATAGATTGTCATAATTTTGTCTGCCGGGTTTTAAAAAAATTTCTCGACTGCAAGTTGCGCGGCCTAAAAACTGACCATAAAAATAATGCCGCGCAACTTGCAGTCGAGATATTTTTTTTAAACCCAGCAGACAAAATTATGACAATCTATTTACCAAGAATCTCAAGTTTCATGGAAATCGTACGATTTTTGAGCGATCAGGAGGACAATATTATGAAAAACCACTGTTAGAAAATCGGCCCGTAACGGCAAACGCGACTGAAAAAATAAAATTTTGAATAAACCCTTACAAGCCTAGATGTTTGAGTTATTGCATGTGTTAAATGCAGAGATATCCGAGCGTTTTTGACGCGATACGAGCGAGTTACAAAAATCACAAAATGCACTCGCAATTATGTTGGAGTCACCTTAAAAGCTGGCAAAGAAGCAGAGTTATCAAATTTCCTACAGTAGAAGTAGGAAGCGTGTTAAGGGATTACAATGTCAGAGAAGTTCAAAGTGTAGAAGAAAACCTTGAAGACATGAATAGTTCATCATTAAACTATTGGCTTACAAAGTTTGTCCAAGAGGTCGCCAACAAGAATGGTGGACGTTATCCGCCTCGTACCTTGTATGGGATAGTGTGCGGTATTAACCGCCTCGTACCTTGTATGGGATAGTGTGCGGTATTAACCGCCTCGTACCTTGTATGGGATAGTGTGCGGTATTATCCGCCTCGTACCTTGTATGGGATAGTGTGCGGTATTATCCGCCTCGTACCTTGTATGGGATAGTGTGCGGTATTAACCGCCTCGTACCTTGTATGGGATAGTGTGCGGTATTATCCGCCTCGTTCCTTGTATGGGATAGTGTGCGGTATTATCCGCCTCGTACCTTGTATGGGATAGTGTGCGGTATTAACCGCCTCGTACCTTGTATGGGATAGTGTGCGGTATTAACCGCCTCGTACCTTGTATGGGATAGTGTGCGGTATTATCCGCCTCGTACCTTGTATGGGATAGTGTGCGGTATTATCCGCCTCGTACCTTGTATGGGATAGTGTGCGGTATTAACCGCCTCGTACCTTGTATGGGATAGTGTGCGGTATTATCCGCCTCGTACCTTGTATGGGATAGTGTGCGGTATTAACCGCCTCGTACCTTGTATGGGATAGTGTGCGGTATTAACCGCCTCGTACCTTGTATGGGATAGTGTGCGGTATTAACCGCCTCGTACCTTGTATGGGATAGTGTGCGGTATTAACCGCCTCGTACCTTGTATGGGATAGTGTGCGGTATTAACCGCCTCGTACCTTGTATGGGATAGTGTGCGGTATTAACCGCCTCGTACCTTGTATGGGATAGTGTGCGGTATTAACCGCCTCGTACCTTGTATGGGATAGTGTGCGGTATTAACCGCCTCGTACCTTGTATGGGATAGTGTGCGGTATTAACCGCCTCGTACCTTGTATGGGATAGTGTGCGGTATTAACCGCCTCGTACCTTGTATGGGATAGTGTGCGGTATTAACCGCCTCGTACCTTGTATGGGATAGTGTGCGGTATTAACCGCCTCGTACCCTTGTATGGGATAGTGTGCGGTATTAACCGCCTCGTACCTTGTATGGGATAGTGTGGCGGTATTAACCGCCTCGTACCTTGTATGGGATAGTGTGCGGTATTAACCGCCTCGTACCTTGTATGGGATAGTGTGCGGTATTAAAAGGCATTTAGAGGAACAGATTTAACGGTGCCAATGCACTTAATCCTTTAGATATCAGTGACAAGCGGTATGTTTTGAGCAATCGTGTACATTTGATCTTAGTCAGGTTCCAAACTCACGATAACTGTATGAAAAAGTAGTTAAACGTAAAACTTTAACCTTTGTTCTTTAATTTTATAGATTCTTCATTTTCCGCCGATGTCTTGATGGATGTCCAGATGAGTGGTATTCATTTAAGGCCAGACCGCTATGGTATAAATCCATTGCAGTTGTAGCAAAAGTTTGTCAATGCTGATCCCAGGAATATAGTGTTTGTACCAAATGTAACCACAGGAGTCAACAGTGTGTTGAGATCATTGGAGATAGATGAGGGTCAGGCAATACTGGTCACTAATCAAACATACTTTGCAGTGGCTAAACTGCTTCATTTCATCGCAATTATTGTAAAAGGGCAAGTTAGTGTGCTGAATTGGATTTGATAAGTCATTTACAAAATGGGGAGTTTGCAGGTCTTGCGTGACATTTTTAATCCAACAAAAACAAGAGTATAATATATATTTGAAAAGAGCACACTAAAGTTAGAAGTCATTTCGATGAATAGAGCGAAAGTGGTGTAGCTGTGTAGCTAGTGTAGCTGTGTAGCTGGTGTAGTTACTGTAGCTGTGTAGCTGTGTAGCTGGTGTAGCTGTGTAGCTAGTGTAGCTGTGTAGCTGGTGTAGCTGGTGTAGCTGTGTAGCTGTGTAGCTAGTGTAGCTGTGTAGCTAGTGTAGCTAGTGTAGCTGGTGTAGCTAGTGTAGCTGGTGTAGCTAGTGTAGCTGTGTAGCTGGTGTAGCTGGTGTAGCTGTGTAGCTAGTGTAGCTGGTGTAGCTGTGTAGCTAGTGTAGCTGGTGTAGCTGTGTAGCTGGTGTAGCTGGTGTAGCTAGTGTAGCTGGTGTAGCTAGTGTAGCTGTGTAGCTGGTGTAGCTAGTCTAGCTGTGTAGCTGGTGTAGCTGGTGTAGCTGTGTAGCTGGTGTAGCTGGTGTAGCTAGTGTAGCTGTGTAGCTAGTGTAGCTGGTGTAGCTGGTGTAGCTAGTGTAGCTAGTGTAGCTGTGTAGCTAGTGTAGCTGTGTAGCTGGTGTAGCTGGTGTAGCTAGTGTAGCTGTGTAGCTAGTGTAGCTGGTGTAGCTAGTGTAGCTGTGTAGCTAGTGTAGCTAGTGTAGCTAGTGTAGCTGTGTAGCTAGTGTAGCTGGTGTAGCTAGTACTGTAGCTGTGTAGCTTGTGTAGCTGGTGTAGCTAATGTGGCTAGTGTAGCTAGTGTAGCTTGTGTAACTTGTGTAGCTAGTGTAGCTGTGTAGTTGGTGTAGCTAGTGTAGCTGTGTAGCTAGTGTAGCTGGTGTAGCTGGTGTAGCTGGTGTAGCTGTGTAGCAGTGTAGCTGTGTAGCTGGTGTAGTTACTGTAGCTGTGTAGCTGGTGTAGCTGTGTAGCTAGTGTAGCTGTGTAGCTGGTGTAGCTGGTGTAGCTGTGTAGCTGTGTAGCTAGTGTAGCTGGTGTAGCTGTGTAGCTGGTGTAGCTGGTGTGCTGTACTCGCCGCCCAGGACTCGCCGACTCACTGAGTCAAAAACCCATGGAAATGGCACCGTTTAGAGAGTGTATTTATCCTCAGTCATTATACATGCATGAATTATTGTAGTTAGTTAAGCATAACAATGAATGGCCAGCATTTTGCTATATGTATTTATGTAGCGAGAAAGTCCGCTGGAAAAGGAAGAAAATGGTATTTCCAAGGCATCTCAATAATAATCGATAATAATAATATCGATCTACAGTAACTACGCCGTGTATGTAGAGGCATCTCAATAATAATCGATAATAATAATATCGATCTACAGTAGCTACGCCGTGTATGTAGAGGCATCTCAATAATAATCGATAATAATAATATCGATCTACAGTAACTACGCCGTGTATGTAGAGGCATCTCAATAATAATCGATAATAATAATATCGATCTACAGTAACTACGCCGTGTATGTAGAGGCATCTCAATAATAATCGATAATAATAATATCGAACTACAGTAACTACGCCGTGTATATATGTAGAGGCATCTCAATAATAATCGATAATAATAATATCGATCTACAGTAACTACGCCGTGTGTGTAGAGGCATCTCAATAATAATCGATAATAATAATATCGCCTACACCAGGGTCTTCTCTCGAGCGTCCGCCATTTTGAATGAGAAGAGAGGGCCCTGGGGACGAGGTTGCTCGATCCCAACTGACTGAAATCTAGACCAGTCGCTGGCAACCATAGCAACCAGAGGTTTAGCCGGTGTGCGTAAAAAGCGTCATTGTTTTATGGTGGCTCGAATTAGTTTTTTACTGACCACACTTCTACTGTTCATTGAGCGAATTGATGGACTTATCCTAAACCGATCAAAACGACTTTTGTACCAGTTATCGGGCAAAGATGGAAATTTAGAATTATATCAATTTCAGCTTGATCGAAGTTTCCTTGGCAACGATAAAACAAAGAAAAACAAAGATCGTTGAAATCAGTTTTTCTAAAATATCTCAAGATTTCGATGAGCTCTAGACAAGCGACTATATGCAGGATAAACTACATACTAAGGCAAAGTATCTGAGATAGAATTCAAACTTTTTGATCAGAGCGATTTTGAATAATTTGCATAAAGAATGTTTATGCAAATTATTCAAAATCGCTCTGATCAAAAAGTTTGAATTCTGTCTCAGCTACTTTGCCTTAGTATGTAGTTTATCATGCACATAGTCGCTTGTCTAGAGCTCATCGAAATCTTGGGATATTTTAGAAAACCTGATTTCAACGTTCTTTGTTTATCGTTGCCAAGGAAACTTCGATCGAGCTGAAATTGACATA
This sequence comes from Actinostola sp. cb2023, assembly GCA_033675265.1. Classification (NCBI taxonomy): domain Eukaryota; kingdom Metazoa; phylum Cnidaria; class Anthozoa; order Actiniaria; family Actinostolidae; genus Actinostola; species Actinostola sp. cb2023. The sequence goes on from JAUJYZ010000061.1 coordinate 6,769, forward strand.
ATTCTAAATTTCCATCTTTGCCCGATAATCGGTGCAAAAGTCGTTTTGATCGGTCTAGGATAAGTCCATCAATTCGCCAAATGAAAAGTGTAAGTGTGGTCAGTAAAAAAATACTTTTGAGTCACCTTAACTCAAAAGTGATACCGTATCTAGAGATATCTAGTAAGCGGATGCGACAAAAGGACAACCAATGAAATTCACAGTTGAGTTTAAAAAAAGAGATTGATCTTTAGTAAGGTGATTAAAATCGACATGATTTCTACTCCATGACACGGTTGATAAACAAACAAAAAAAGATTCAGGTTTCACTGTTCAGTTGGTACTTGATATATAAACATAAACTTAAGGCCCATTTACACTACCAATGCCGTTTTTTGGTACGGCTCGGGTAAAATTGGTACGCGTACTTCGCAAAATGGTTCGACTCGGATAGATTATGAAGTGTAAACAGCTTTTCGGTACCAAATTTATCCGTGCCGAACTTACAATTTTACCCATGCCAGGTCCACCTGAATACTAGGTAGTCCATGCACGGGTAAAGTTGCAATTGGTTCTAGTACCACAAAAAGATGCTCGGCTCGGCAAAAATATGTAGTGTAAACAGTTTCGAACCCGAACCGATTTTTTTTTTGCGAGAGCCTCGCTACTTTGGGTCAGCGCCTCACACAATGACATGTGTACAAGTTTCAAAGATGGCGGCGAAGACGGGCCGATCTTGTAGTTCTCTAGCCTGCGTAGCTTGGCTTTCCGAGGGAACGGGGACTGGGGCAAGGAGGGAAAGGAGGAGGGAGGGGAAGTGGAAAGGAGGGGGGAGGGGGAAGGGGGGGAGGCGGAGGGAATGAAAGCCTGCCACAATCCCATTGAATGTCGCGTTCCGCCCCCTTGATAAATAAACAAATCACATCAGAACATCAGAACATCGCCGGAAGCCTTGACCGGAAGTTAAGATCGACTGCTGTCAAAACTGAAAAGTGTTTCCGCGAAGTGAAGATGCTTTGAGATGATCATGAATGTAACAGATCGTCCCTATAGAGCAAGAATATCAAACAGTAAGCAAAAACGGTACACAGACTGTTCACGTTGGGATCACTTCACACACTCCCACTCGAAGGCACGAAAATATGATCCAAAACATGCTGGAAAAAGAGAGTAATAATAAGTCCAAGAATTACCCGTGTGGAGAGGTCAAACGGTCGCGACAAACTAACGTAATATTGATATTCTGTCAATCCTTCGGACTCTCTCTTTGCCGAAACCAGTGGGCAAATTAAATTAAAACTGCAAGAATATCTCGACCACACAAAAGGAGCTCAATGGCCTACTTTTGTTCGTCTTTTAGTTTCATTTCATGGCCCAAACGGGCGGATAAATCACATACAATTTCATTACCGTATTCATTATGCCAGAACAAAACCCAGATGAAGCGATCTAAAAGATAGTTGCCATAGCGATGCCAGTAATAGGAACTTCAGCCAATCAGAGACTTTACCGTGCTTTGGTTCGGTAAACACGCGACATTCAATGGGATTGTGGCAGGCTTTCAAAAGAAGATTAACAAGAGGATGGAATAAAAGGAAAAAAAAGAAAGAAAAAAAAAAGAAAAAAAAAAGAATGAAAGAAAGTAAAAAAAAAGGAGGAAAAAATATATGCAGGTTGCATGAGGGGTTCTCGAATTGATAGTTTCCGTCGAACTGATCCATTCCACCGATAACAAATTTACTCTATTTACTCCTATTTACTCTATTATGGACTGTTGAAGCTTGTTGATGTTCACACTATGATTGTTATGCAACTATGGAATGTTGCCAGTGTGTTCCACAATAAAGCTACCTGCTCTCAAACTGTGTCGATCTAATATGCTTCATGCAAATATGCCTTTGCAGAAGCAAGATTGCGTGGGTTGTCTTTCATCATATGATTAATTGATTGGTTCTGTTGGAAGTTCTATCTTGTTATGGATGTTTAGGGTTTGTTAAGCTAAGCCTATAACTAAGATGATTACAGCTACAGCGAAAGTAATTCTTTGGATTTTTCTTCTAGTATTTCAAACGTATTATGTTTTATCGATTGTAAGAATGACAGATTCCAAACCGGAGATTTTCGTCGAGAAAAAAGGTAAAGAAGTCCTCTCTTGAAGTAGTTTTAAAACTTGTTTTGAAATCTTATCAAGCGATCTGATTTTACATCAAAATCACTCATAACAATTTTTGGAAGCTTGAGAATCTATATTTGTTGATGAATTGTTATGGTCTAATGCAGCAGTTGAAACATAATGTACTTCATCCACGTGACCAATGTTTATTATTATATAATTATTTCCTCCATGTACTGGACAGTGACTGCTGCAAAGCCCTCATTTGATTCTGTAATACGGATGGTAAGATTCATAGTATCTGCAACTGCTTGTATGATTAGTGCATCACACCATGTACCATGTCGAGACATATTAGCTAGATACGTTACCCATGATTGATCTGTATTACTTTTCAATAAACCTTTCTGGGTTATTTGTCATGCATTGAACACCAGCAGTACGTATGTCCATGTGGTAGTTAGGTTCACCGTATAACTGATGGGATACTGCTCTAAAAAAAACAATTACCTGCACCACCAACATCTAATAATCTTAAACCTTGATCAGCTAATCTAGACTGTAATAACATCATTAGGGGAATTCTTGAAACTGTACACACTGTATTATTTGGCTTGGTTAAATTAACTGGGCCTGGGTTTTACTTCAATGTCACCTGAAGTCAGTAACTTTCTCCTTGAAACACAATACCTCTGGTGCTGTTTATTGCATATTGGATAACATTCAACAATGGCTTCCTTCTTAATAGTAACTAATATTTTTTTGACATTTTATGCTTGGCTCTTCTTGGTTTACTAAGATAATTATTATCATACCTCTGCCTTACTTCTCTCTTCATATCATGGCAGTTTTGTAGATTTGAGTGTTTCAACAACTTCGATTTTTGATAATAAAGGTTCATTTGATACTCGTTTGTTTCATAATACTTTGGCAATTCGACCATACTTGTGGTCTCTTCGTTATTTGCTGCTGGGACAGCTCCCTCACGAATGGAAGGGGTGGTGACCATATAAACATTGCTGGTCTCTTCGTTATTTGCTGCTGGGACAGCTCCCTCACGAATGGAAGGGTTGGCGACCATATAAAACATAGGTCTCTTCGTTTTTTTGCTGCTAGAACAGCTCCATTTTGTGCTTGTTTGTCTTTATTGCTGTGTTGAAAGCTCAGAGAAAAGTCTCAAAACCAATCTAGACTGAGAAGACACTATAGACACTGTACATGTATACGTTGAGGAAGAACAATTTTTGTTGTTTTATTTTGCAAGTTACACAGAAATTAGACTGAAAACCATTTGTTTATATTTTTTTATATGCATGAAATCAAGCAAAATAAAGCACAACCATGGTGCCGAACAAAAATAACAACACAGACGGCTTGCTGTCTATATTGAACTAGACATTGCTGTGGGCAATGTACACTCGTGCCCTGTTGGGATGCTTCAAGAATTGGGATTCCTGTGGGAGTGTGGATTTCCCAGTTTGCTTTATTTTCGCTTATAGAAAGCCTCCCTTTTCTGAATGTTATGTCTGAATTATAATTTTTGGCCTGCAAAGTGCAAACCGGCCTTGTGACATATATGGGCTACATGTCCGGGTGGTGGAGTACTCAGTTTGGTAGTAAGGGTTGTCAAAGCGACTAGCCCGCAAGGGATGCTGGATAACGAATATTGCACAACTTTAGCCTATTTCAAACCATGTGATGTAAACATGATATTCTCTGGAGAATTGTTCCTTTATATTTCTGAAATTTATTCGTTCATATTGAAAGGACTAATTCACCAGAGAACACCATTTTACATACATTTATCAAGAGACCATTATCGTGGTATATAAAAATGTACTCAACGAGTAAAGTTAAATGATTGATAGTTGTTGTCGGTCGATTTTTCATTTAGACTTCAAAATATAAAATACCATAAATATAAGCTTGTGGTTTCCTTTCTAGTAGAACACATAGACGTCCAGCTATTCGTGTGCTTATCTTCTTGGACGATAAGGATTTTCACTGAATGTTCATGTGTGTCAGTTGTATAATTGGGCTTCCTGTGGTTACAGGTAGCCCAAACGTATAAATCAGTGGATCGTGACGTCTTTGGATTTTCGTTCCGTTGACTTGGATCAGGAATGAGCTCTTAGAAAGCCTTCACAGGGTATGAGATTCTCAAAAATGTCTTCACAACAGTAGTCCGAAAATTAAAGAACACGTTGATGTAGAAATCTGAGCAAGAAATTGTGTTTTTGAGTGGTTTTGAGCGATTCGAAAATTTAACGTGGTGTGGTTCAACCGGTCATTTTATAGTTTTGAGTATGAGTTTGTTTGTTTCTCAAAAGCATTATTTTTCTATATCGTTCCCTAAAAAAATACTAGAAATGAATAGCGACCGATGATGGCCGAAGTTAGGATTTGTGTGCAATTTCTAAGCCGTGGTGGATGCCTGGGCTCTGACTTGTTGCTTTATACCTCGTCTTTTTATCCTTCATTTGGCCAACACATTTAATTTAGCCGCTTATTAGATCGGGAATCACGACGCCTATATAACACATTGCGCATGTGCGAGACAATTCAGTAGTACAAGACTGCTTTCGCTAGACACACCAGCTTTGACAATATCATTGTGCAAAGACATCCCATTTGCCCTATAATCTGATTTGATTTTGACTTATTTTTAGTGACGATTTGTCTATGGAATTACGTAGTGTTTTGGATTTGACAAGGTCACACATCGATTGGGACAAAGATAAATTTTTGTATATAAATGGTTCCAATACATTTACATGTGATGGAGATACTAGGCCCCGGTGTAAGCGTTGCAAACCTTCTCCCCTTGCCCTCCCCCTTCACTGATATTTATATTTGGGTCTCATGTGACCGGATATTGCACAACTTTGCGATTTTCTGACGCCCAAAATAACGAAAAAAAATACGCGTTGGGTTTTATAACTCGTGCGGCCTTTGGCCTGGGCACGAGTAAATAGTATTCACCAGACTTGATTGAAATTCACCTAAAATTTTGAAAAGACCACTTGTTATACTTACAGTTCTGTCCTAATTTCTCCTGATTTATCACAATAACCAATAGGTGATTGGCCATAAACATGTACCTACAAGGAAAGCGACCAAGTGAAAGTCCAAAGCTGTGTAGCTCGTTGACTGTAGAAAGCTTCATTGACTCCCTGCATGTTGGCAAGAAAACAACTTGTCATTCAGAATGGAGTCTCCCAGATTTTGCACCAGAGCTGGCTAAGGAACTCATTATACCAAGATATGTTGCAAATGACTTCCTTCAGCGGACTGAGATGGATACAGAGCAACGGAATACATGGCCAAGTTTGTGTATTCAAGCAGCAGGAGCAACAAATAGGATGCATGTAGAATCATTTGGCTTGAACAGCTGGGTGGCACTTTTTTGAAGGACGAAAAAGGTAATGTTGATTCTTAAAGCCCCGGTCAAACGTGAATGCAAGTCCATGCAAGTCCATGCAAGTTTTGACTTGTGTTGAAGTTTGACTGCTAACTTGCAGGGACTTGCATCGACTTGCATCGACTTGCATTGACTTGCATCAAGTTTGAACATGCTCAAATTCGAGTGCAAGTCCCTGCAAGTTTTTCACCGTTTGACTGGCAAAAGCAAGTAACTGAAAGTGTCTTCGCAAGTCAGCCAACCAAATAAACCACAGTTAGTCAGATAGTTTGGATGATCATTCAAAAAGTAGAAAAAAATAGGCCCAAAAATTAAGAAAAAATTATTGGTAAAAAAAAGAACTTGCAGCGACTTGCATTCATGTTTGACTGGGGCATAAGCCCCTGTAAATTGTTAAACTTGACGTTCAACAGTGATGGTGAAAGCATTTTACTACCCTATTGTTGTGTTGAACAGTGTTTTCCTGTGTCTCACTTCATTTGTAGTCCAGGTTTAGAGTTACTTGATTTCTTTATACAGTTTAATTATAGTCTTTTTACCAAGTAAAACAAGAACATTTGACATTGTGCTTTAGCATGCCTCATAATTAAATCCATGTTTCAATAATACTATCTTGAATATTGCAATATTATTAGTGCCATTTTTAGTTGCCATCAACCTTGTCCACATTACCAGGCTGAAAACTGAGTCAACCACAAAGATGCTTTATTTCATTATGAAATTGTGTCTTTTCTATGTAAAGGTGCAGTAATACGGGTAACAAAATCGTGCAATTTGTCATGCAACATTGTTGCATTGCAAGTTGCAGAGCAATGTTTCTCGTATTACCACTGTTCTTGTAACTTGTCGCACAACACATTTTCATGTTGCAGGTTGCAGAACTTTGTTGCGCAAAGCAGAAGCTCTTTCTACTTCATGCAACAAAATTTTGCAACCTGCAACACCGAAAAGTTAATTTGTTGCTCGACAAGTTGCGCGAACGATGGTAATACGAGAAACATTGCTCTGCAACTTGCAACGCAACAATCTGAACAATGTTGCAAGACAAGTTGCACAATTTTGTTGCTCGTATTACTGCACCTTTAGGAATAAACGGCATGTACATGTATAGATAAAGAAATAATTTAAAAGAGAAAATACATCCTGAAGCCATGGTTTCAAGTCCCACCAAATCTTTCAAATTATTTCTTTTCTATGTTAGTTAAATAGTTATTTCTCAATCAGGTTGACATTTGTCAGGAAGGAAGACCTCCCCTGTCTGTACCCTTACTGTGACGAAGATCTCAACATCGCTTTTAATGCAGATATTTCCAGACCAGACTTGAAAGATTTCCCTCTACTCAGCACAATCACTCCACTGGAATGTGTTCTGGAACCAGGGGAAATATTGTTCATTCCCCATGGAACTCCATATTATGTTGAAACACTTGACGACTCCCTGTCGATCACAGGGAAGTATGTTGATTTATCTAACTTTCATAGTGCTGTAGAAGAGCTAAAGGTAATAGCAATATCAGATTCCAAAGCTCTGAGACTCTATGAGCAATTCTCAAGTGAGACGTTCCCTACTAAGATGTGGAGTGCACAAAAGGACTTGAAATGGGAGGAGTTTAAAACATGGCCCAGAGAAAACTATGCAGACTTTGACATCAGTCTCAATGATTGTTCTTAGAACCAAACACATACATTAGAGTCCATATGGCTAAAAGATGGTTAAGTTTATAGACAGTATAATTTAAAAAAGGTTTAATATGGTTAGGGACCGGTCATTATTAATGTAGGGGTATGGGGGGGGGGGGGGGGGGGGGGGGGGGGGGAGAGAAATCATAGGGGGGGGGGGGGGGGGGGGGGTCAAGTGAGTTTTTTTAAATAGGACAGGGGGTGGGTCATGATTAAAATAACTATCAGAAGGGGGGGGGGGGGGGGGGGTATGGAGTTTCCCTTGAAGAGCCAAATATGTGAACAAAGCCACTGAGGAACAAACAAGTTTATTAGAATGATTAATTGATTCTAAAAGAGAATAACACAGGCCACTGGTATAATAAAACCAGAGTAAAAGTAATTAAACAGATCCATGGCCTAATTATAAAATTATTGGAAACACTATGGAAAGATCTAGATTGATATTTTAACATTTTGCTTCATCATATACTGCATACTTTCAAATCTTATATCGATCAGTTCAAGTCTTTCCATAGTGTTTCCAATCAGCTCATATGAATCAAGTGCAAAGCACCCTTGTTTCACTAGTAAGGGGGGGGGGGTCATCACTAAAATGTGGATTATGAGGGGGAGCTGCTCGCCATTCTCGTGCCTTAAAGGGGCAGTGTCAAGCTATATGACCGCGTAAGCTTGGGTACGAAGAAGCGAGAAATAATAAAAGTCCACCGTGGACTTTTATTATTTTCGATGTTTTGAATCCGTTTCCATCGACCTTAATCGTGTTTGTTCAAGCGTCTAATGGATCACTAGTAATAATTCAAAGCATGTTCTTCATTTTCAACAATTCCTAGTGGGGATTATTTCATCTTAGGACTGACTTTGAAGCCGTTGAAAAAGGTGTCGAACAGCCATTGAGAGGCAGGCCGCCTCTCAATGTAATTTCTTAATTAATTCTGTAATTTTCTTGTGTTATTTGGTTAGATTTCAGGTAATACTGTTTTAAATCAAAGTAAATTGGGATGGAGGTTTAGAAGCCATTTACAGCATTCGCGTCCGTGTTGTATTGGATCTATATCTACCGATACAACACAGCCGCTCATGCAGTAAATATCACTAAAAGTAATGAGTAATTTTATTTAAGGATGGAAACAAGAGTAATGATATTTGAGTTATGAATGTTAGTGTTTGAGGAATGCAAAAATAGCAGTAATGTCTTTACTGAGGAATAAATACAATTTCATGATCAGTGCTTGTGATTGTCAGAAAATATTTAAATAAGAAAATCAACAACATTTGCTTAAAAAGCCATTAGATGTCACAGAGGATTCTGATCTTAGATTGGACCAATTATTTAAAAAGTAATTATGAAGTTAGTTCACTTTTAAAAGTCAGATTTTATAGAGGGTTATTTTCCATGATGTCACAACATTGCGCACAATGTTGCCAGCAATGGCACAATTTCAGCATGTCCACCTCTGCATTTTGTTGCATCCAATATTGGAGTTTAAAAAATATATATATTATTATTGATGAAGATGATGATGATGATGAAGACTTTATTTCAAGAGAGTAAACACATAAAAGTGTATTATTATATTGCAAAAGTAGGAACACACTGCTGTACTAAATAACTTGTTTTTTTTTTAAAACAGCTTTATTGGCCTTCAATTGTAACAATTGCAGAGGTGTACATATGCTGCAATCATATTGCCAGTAAAATTGCGTGCAATGTTGCACTACTTTGGGTTTCCCTAAAATATTGAAAATTTAACATTGTTATAATGAAATAAAATTACATTGTTATAGAGGTTTATAGATATGGTTACTGTACAATGAGATTGTAATAAAATAAGCAAACTACATCAAGAGTTACATTGTTTTTGTTGGGGAACTAATCTATCAGACCACTGGTACAACACTGAAGTTGCAACTGTGGTTTTGAGTTTGCCACAGACAACAATTCCCATTGCAGTAACTCTCAAAAAGAAAGCAGTATTACGGGTATCGAATGGTCAAGGTGAGACTCTGCGAAACTCTGAAACAAGGCAAGCAATTTTTGCAAGCTCGAGATGCTTTTTCACTGATCTCCTTTAATTGTTTTCAAAATTTGAGACTTCGAGACAGTTTTTTGGAAAAAAAGACTTTGAGATCCGCGAAAATTTGACCAAAATTTTTGTGGGGACCATTCGACACCCCTAGTATTATATGAAGGGGCAGTGATGGTAACATTGTGACTTTGCAAGACAGTGAAGATGGCCATTAAAAAATTCATGACTGAGACTTGACTTTATAAAACGAGATTCCAGAAATTTAAGACTTCAATATAATTCTAAAGAAGAATGAATATTTTGAGTTCTTCATAAATATTACAAGACTCTTACAGCAGTTTCACACAAACTCAGAAGTTCAGCCAAAAACCCTGAAACAAAGTTGACATTTGAATTGAAAACTGCTGTAATATTTCTTGGGATGATTTTCCTTGCCACTCTTTACTACACACTGATATTATTCTCTATTCTTTTCTACCATTAAATACATCTTATTTAATTTGGTATACTTATAACATCTCATACACTGAACTAATAATCTATCTCTTTTCAATAGTAATAACTGAGGTTTTGAAACTCAGTTAAACATTGTTTGCAAATGATTTAAAAAAGGACTGAATTATTCATTACATTGTCAAAGAAAGACATTATAGTTTTGATAACAGTGCCAGGTCCTCTATATAGTGTATCCTAATTACACCGGCAACAATTCATAAACATCTTTAACCGTTTGGTGCCTGGTATTTACTAGTGCTTACATTAGAGTGATTCTAATAAACCTGGTCACTACTAATTAGTTGTCAGTGTTTATTAGATGCAAAGAAACAAAACAAGAGTGAGTGTCTAATAGAGTGATGGCACTTAACCCGTGAAACAAAATCTAATAGTTAGTGACTAATAGTCAAATCAAAACAAAAGAACACAATGGAATTAGTGTCTAGTAATATCTACATGGCTAATATCTGTTTCACGGGTTAAGTGCCATCACTCTAGTTGTCAGTGTTTAGAGTGCAACTTAGTTAGAAAAGCTTGAAAACTAAATAACTAATTAGTACTAAATAGCACTAATGAAACAATAGAAATAGCACTATTTAAAGTTAGTACTATTTCACGCTTTTCTAAATTTAAAGTTAGTACTATTTCATGCTTTTCTAAATTGCACTCTATTAGATGCAAAGAAACAAAAGAAAACAAGAGTGAGTGTCTAATAGTGTGTATCGATGGAGTTAGTAATGTATAGGTTTATTGGAATCACTATATATCCATAAAAGAAGAACTACATGTATTTAGGGCGGCATGTCGATTTCGAGGAAACAACGGAAACAGAGGAAACAACGGAAACGCTTCTAATTTGCTTTAAATACATAGATACTACTTCTGATACCTTTACCTGTGTTACTAGAGTCATCTACTTTCATTTTTTTGTTCAAAATATCCGGTATTTTAATGACATTTGATAACCGAACTGAGCCTTGTTTAAACTTGAATCAAGCAGCTAATAAGATAATTCGAAGAGAATCTTCATTAATTAAACCGCTTGTTTGAGGCCTAAGTTATCTTTTGAATGTCCATTACCTGCCTTTTTCACAGCTGAAGTTATGATTTCAAAAAACCTGTTTTCCGCCATTTTGAATACACGAGCTGGACACAGGCAACCCACACTGTTAAAAACGATAGTTTCCATCCCCACCCTCTCCGCCGATATATTGTCATCAAGATTTTTATTTTATTTTTTATATCATTGTATTTATCCAATTTCGTATTATTTAATGTTTAATTTAATTTAATGTGAGCGTGATAACTGTACTTATGTATATAGTTTCTGCTGACAAAATAAATGTAGATGTAGAAGAAAGGGTGTTTCCCGAGTCATTTTCTTCTTCCATGATCGGCCCCACCTCTTTCAAAACAGAAAATGCTTAAAAAGTATAAATGATAATAATAATGAATACAAAAGTGAACATATATCACTGGGTGAAACAATTAAAAGAGATAGGAGGGTCGGGAGGGTCGTGATTTGAATTGGCCTGAATATGTCGATTCTTGCCCCCCCCCCCCCCCCCCCCCAAAAAAAAATCCATCCCTGGTGCAAAACCTTGTATTTGGTGCAAGATGAAAACTCGGCAAGAATATTCTTGCAATATTTTATTGTTCAAGCTTTGTTTGAAGAATAAAAAGTGTAATAAACATTACATATTTTTTCTGTATACAGCGTTCTTTGTTTTTGTCATTGCCAATTACCAGATTTACCACTTATGTAATGGGTTGCCTGTATCCAGATTGTTCTTGTATTCACTGAATGGCGGAAAACAAGTTTTTTGAAATCAGTGGTGGAATGTCAGTCTTTTAACTTCAGCTGTGAAAAAGGCAGGTCATATCGACTCGCAAAAAATATGAGATTGTATTATTTCGTTTCGTAATAGTCCACCAGTTGGTTTATACTAATTGTGGATGTGAGATGCGAATCAACCCCCCCCCCCCCCCCCCCCCCCCCCCCCCCTCCCGCTCCCCCTCCCTCCTGGGGTAATCCACTTATGATTTGATAGCCGCAACCCTTCATTTATTGTATTCATTATTATATCTCTTTGAAAGAGGTGGGGCCGATCATGGAAGAAGAAAATGACTCGGGAAACACCCATTCTTCTACATCTACATTTATTTTGTCAGCAGAAACTATATACATAAGTACAGTTATCACGCTCACATTAAATTAAACATTAAATAATACAAAATTGGATAAATACAATGATATAAAAAATAAAATAAAAATCTTGATGACAATATATCGGCGGAGGGGGTGGGGATGGAAACTATCGTTTTTAAAAGTGTGGGTTGCCTGTGTCCAGCTCGTGTATTCAAAATGGCGGAAAACAGGTTTTTTGAAATCATAACTTCAGCTGTGAAAAAGGCAGGTAATGGACATTCAAAAGATAACTTAGGCCTCAAACAAGCGGTTTAATGAAGATTCTCTTCGAATTATCTTACTAGCTGCTTGATTCAAGTTTAAACAAGGCTCAGTTCGGTTATCAAATATCATTAAAATACCGATAGTTTTGAACAAAAACATGAAAGTAGATGACTCTAGTAACACAGGTAAAAGTATCAGAAGTAGTATCTATGTATTTAAAGCAAATTAGAAGCGTTTCCGTTGTTTCCTCTGTTTCCGTTGTTTCCTCTGTTTCCGTTGTTTCCTCGATATCGACATGCCGTATTTAGGGTAGTTAGGGTAACTACTCCATGTAGGCACAATCACGTAATGGTCCCATGCCATATATGTAATACAGTACCCCTTACTAATAATACATGTAAGCCCCATATGGCCTCACCTGTCCTTAGCTGTCCTTACCTGTGATTAGCTGTCCTCACCTGTGATTAGCTGTCCATACCTGTGATTAGCTGTCCTTAGCTGTCCTTAGCTATCCTTACCTGTGATTAGCCGTCCTTACCTGTCCTTAGCTGTCCTTACCTGTGATTAGCTGTCCTTAGCTGTCCTTACCTGTGATTAGCTGTGATTAGTTGTCCTTAGCTGTCCTTAGCTGTCCTTAGCTGTCCTTAGCTGTCCTTAGCTGTGATTAGCTGTGATTAACTGTCCTTAGGTGTCCTTAGCTGTGATTAGCTGTTCTTAGCTGTCCTTAGCTGTCCTTACCTGTGATTAGCTGTCCTTACCTGTGATTAGCTGTCCTTACCTGTGATTAGCTGTCCTTAGCTGTCCTTAGCTGTCCTTACCTGTGATTAGCTGTCCTTACCTGTGATTAGCTGTCCTTACCTGTGATTAGCTGTCCTTAGCTGTCCTTAGCTATCCTTAACTGTCCTTAGCTGTGATTAGCTGTCCTCACCTGTCCTTAGCTGTGATTAGCTGTCCTTAGCTGTTAGCTGTCCTTAGCTGTCCTTAGCTGTCCTTAGCTGTCCTTAGCTGTCCTTAGCTGTCCTTAGCTGTCCTTAGCTGTCCTTAGCTGTCCTTAGCTGTCCTTAGCTGTCCTTAGCTGTCCTTAGCTGTCCTTAGCTGTCCTTAGCTGTCCTTAGCTGTCCTTAGCTGTCCTTAGCTGTCCTTAGCTGTCCTTAGCTGTCCTTAGCTGTCCTTAGCTGTCCTTAGCTGTCCTTAGCTGTCCTTAGCTGTCCTTAGCTGTCCTTAACTGTCCTTAGCTGTGATGATTAGCTGTGATTAGCTGTCCTTAGCTGTCCTTAGCTATCGTTATCTGTGATTAGCTGTCCTTAGCTGTCCTTACCTGTCCTTCGCTGTCCTTACCTGTGATTAGCTGTCCTTACCTGTGATTAGCTGTGATTAGCTGTGATTAGCTGTCGTTACCTGTGATTAGCTGTCCTTAGCTGTCCTTACCTGTGATTAGCTGTCCTTACCTGTGATTAGCTGTCCTTAGCTGTGATTAGCTGTCCTTAGCTGTGATTAGCTGTCCTTACCTGTGAATAGTTGTCCTTAACTGTCCTTAGCTGTGATTAGCTGTCCTTAGCTGTCCTTAGCTGTCCTTACCTGTGATTAGCTGTCCTTACCTGTGATTAGCTGTCCTTACCTGTGATTAGCTGTCCTTAACTGTCCTTAGCTGTCCTTAGCTGTCCTTAGCTGTCCTTAGCTGATCTTAGCTGTGATTAGCTGTCCTTACCTGTGAATAGTTGTCCTTAACTGTCCTTAGCTGTGATGATTAGCTGTGATTAGCTGTCCTTACCTGTGATTAGCTGTCCTTAGCTGTCCTTAGCTATCCTTATCTGTGATTAGCTGTCCTTAGCTGTGCTTACCTGTCCTTAGCTGTCCTTACCTGTGATTAGCTGTCCTTAGCTGTGATTAGCTGTCCTTAGCTGTCCTTACCTGTGATTAGCAGTCCTTAGCTGTCCTTACCTGTGATTAGCTGTGATTAGCAGTCCTTAGCTGTCCTTAGCTGTCCTTAGCTGTCCTTAGCTGTCCTTAGCTGTCCTTAGCTGTCCTTCCTTAGCTGTCCTTAGCTGTCCTTAGCTGTCCTTAGCTGTCCTTAGCTGTCCTTAGCTGTCCTTAGCTGTCCTTAGCTGTCCTTAGCTGTCCTTAGCTGTCCTTAGCTGTCCTTAGCTGTCCTTAGCTGTCCTTAGCTGTCCTTAGCTGTCCTTAGCTGTCCTTAGCTGTCCTTAGCTGTCCTTAGCTGTCCTTACCTGTGATTAGCTGTCCTTAGCTGTGATTAGCTGTCCTTAGCTGTCCTTAGCTGTGATTAGGCGTGAATAGCAGTCCTTAGCTGTCCTTACCTGTGATTAGCTGTGATTAGCAGTCCTTAGCTGTCCTTAGCTGTCCTTAGCTTTCCTTAGCTGTCCTTAGCTGTCCTTAGCTGTCCTTAGCTGTCCTTAGCTGTCCTTAGCTGTCCTTAGCTGTCCTTAGCTGTCCTTAGCTGTCCTTAGCTGTCCTTAGCTGTCCTTAGCTGTCCTTAGCTGTCCTTAGCTGTCCTTAGCTGTCCTTAGCTGTCCTTAGCTGTCCTTAGCTGTCCTTAGCTGTCCTTAGCTGTCCTTAGCTGTCCTTAGCTGTCCTTAGCTGTCCTTAACTGTCCTTAGCTGTGATGATTAGCTGTGATTAGCTGTCCTTACCTGTGATTAGCTGTCCTTAGCTGTCCTTAGCTATCCTTAGCTGTGATTAGCTGTCCTTAGCTGTCCTTAGCTGTCCTTAGCTGTCCTTAGCTGTCCTTAGCTGTCCTTAGCTGTGATTAGCTGTCCTTAGCTGTGAGCTTAGCTGTGATTAGCTGTCCTTACCTGTGATTAGCTGTCCTTAGTCCTGTGATTAGCTGTCCTTAGCTGTGATTAGCTGTCCTTACCTGTGAATAGTTAGCTGTCCTTAACTGTCCTTAGCTGTGATTAGCTGTCCTTAGCTGTCCTTAGCTGTCCTTACCTGTGATTAGCTGTCCTTACCTGTCCTTAGCTGTCCTTAGCTGTCCTTAGCTGTGATTAGCTGTCCTTAGCTGTCCTTAGCTGTCCTTAGCTGTCCTTAGCTGTCCTTAGCTGTCTTAGCTGTGATTAGCTGTCCTTACCTGTGAATAGCTGTCCTTAACTGTCCTTAGCTGTGATGATTAGCTGATTAGCTGTCCTTAGCTGTCCTTAGCTGTCCTTAGCTGTCCTTAGCTGTCCTTAGCTGTCCTTAGCTGTCCTTTAGCTGTCCTTAGCTGTCCTTAGCTGTCCTTAGCTGTCCTTAGCTGTCCTTAGCTGTCCTTAGCTGTCCTTAGCTGTCCTTAGCTGTCCTGTTAGCTGTCCTTAGCTGTCCTTAGCTGTCCTTAGCTGTGATTAGCTGTCCTTAGCTGTCCTTAGCTGTCCTTAGCTGTCCTTAGCTGTCCTTAGCTGTCCTTAGCTGTCCTTAGCTGTCCTTAGCTGTCCTTAGTTGTTCTTAGCTGTCCTTAGCTGTCCTTAGCTGTCCTTAGCTGTCCTGTCCTTAGCTGTCCTTAGCTGTCCTTAGCTGTCCTTAGCTGTCCTTAGCTGTCCTTAGCTGTCCTTAGCTGTCCTTAGCTGTCCTTAGCTGTCCTTAGCTGTCCTTAGCTGTCCTTAGCTGTCCTTAGCTGTCCTTAGCTGTCCTTAGCTGTGATTAGCTGTCCTTAGCTGTCCTTAGCTGTGATTAGCTGTGAATAGCAGTCCTTAGCTGTCCTTAGCTGTCCTTAGCTGTGATTAGCTGTCCTTAGCTGTCCTTAGCTGTCCTTAGCTGTCCTTAGCTGTCCTTAGCTGTCCTTAGCTGTCCTTAGCTGTCCTTAGCTGTCCTTAGCTGTCCTTAGCTGTCCTTAGCTGTCCTTAGCTGTCCTTAGCTGTCCTTAGCTGTCCTTAGCTGTCCTTAGCTGTCCTTAGCTGTCCTTAGCTGTCCTTAGCTGTCCTTAGCTGTCCTTAGCTGTCCTTAGCTGTCCTTAGCTGTCCTTAGCTGTCCTTAGCTGTCCTTAGCTGTCCTTAGCTGTCCTTAGCTGTCCTTAGCTGTCCTTAGCTGTGATGATTAGCTGTGATTAGCTGTCCTTACCTGTGATTAGCTGTCCTTAGCTGTCCTTAGCTATCCTTATCTGTGATTAGCTGTCCTTAGCTGTCCTTACCTGTCCTTAGCTGTCCTTAGCTGTGATTAGCTGTCCTTACCTGTGATTAGCTGTCCTTAGCTGTGATTAGCTGTGATTAGCTGTCCTTAGCTGTGATTAGCTGTCCTTAGCTGTCCTTAGCTGTGATTAGCTGTCCTTAGCTGTGATTAGCTGTCCTTAGCTGTGATTAGCTGTCCTTAGCTGTGATTAGCTGTCCTTACCTGTGAATAGCTGTCCTTAGCTGTCCTTAGCTGTCCTTAGCTGTCCTTAGCTGTCCTTAGCTGTCCTTAGCTGTGTCCTTAGCTGTCCTTAGCTGTGATTAGCTGTCCTTACCTGTGATTAGCTGTCCTTAGCTGTCCTTAGCTGTCCTTAGCTGTCCTTAGCTGTCCTTAGCTGTCCTTAGCTGTCCTTAGCTGTGATTAGCTGTCCTTACCTGTGAATAGCTGTCCTTAGCTGTCCTTAGCTGTGATGATTAGCTGTGATTAGCTGTCCTTACCTGTGATTAGCTGTCCTTAGCTGTCCTTAGCTATCCTTATCTGTGATTAGCTGTCCTTAGCTGTGATGATTAGCTGTGATTAGCTGTCCTTACCTGTGATTAGCTGTCCTTAGCTGTCCTTAGCTGTCCTTAGCTGTCCTTAGCTGTCCTTAGCTGTCCTTAGCTGTCCTTAGCTGTCCTTAGCTGTCCTTAGCTGTCCTTAGCTGTCCTTAGCTGTCCTTAGCTGTCCTTACCTGTGATTAGCAGTCCTTAGCTGTCCTTACCTGTGATTAGCTGTCCTTAGCTGTCCTTAGCTGTCCTTAGCTGTCCTTACCTGTGATTAGCTGTCCTTAGCTGTCCTTAGCTGTGATTAGCTGTGATTAGCTGTCCTTAGCTGTCCTTAGCTGTCCTTAGCTGTCCTTAGCTGTCCTTAGCTGTCCTTAGCTGTCCTTAGCTGTCCTTAGCTGTCCTTAGCTGTCCTTAGCTGTCCTTAGCTGTCCTTAGCTGTCCTTAGCTGTCCTTAGCTGTCCTTAGCTGTCCTTAGCTGTCCTTAGCTGTCCTTAGCTGTCCTTAGCTGTCCTTAGCTGTCCTTAGCTGTCCTTAGCTGTCCTTAGCTGTCCTTAGCTGTCCTTAGCTGTCCTTAGCTGTCCTTAGCTGCCCTTAGCTGTCCTTAGCTGTCCTTAGCTGTCCTTAGCTGTCCTTAGCTGTCCTTAGCTGTCCTTAGCTGTCCTTAGCTGTCCTTAGCTGTCCTTAGCTGTCCTTAGCTGTCCTTAGCTGTGATTAGCTGTCCTTAGCTGTCCTTAGCTGTCCTTAGGCTTAGCTGATTAGCAGTCCTTAGCTGTCCTTAGCTGTGATTAGCTGTGATTAGCTGTCCTTAGCTGTCCTTAGCTGTCCTTAGCTGTCCTTAGCTGTCCTTAGCTGTCCTTAGCTGTCCTTAGCTGTCCTTAGCTGTCCTTAGCTGTCCTTAGCTGTCCTTAGCTGTCCTTAGCTGATTAGCTGTCCTTAGCTGTCCTTAGCTGTCCTTAGCTGTCCTTAGCTGTCCTTAGCTGTCCTTAGCTGTCCTTAGCTGTCCTTAGCTGTCCTTAGCTGTCCTTAGCTGTCCTTAGCTGTCCTTAGCTGTCCTTAGCTGTCCTTAGCTGTCCTTAGCTGTCCTTAGCTGTCCTTAGCTGTCCTTAGCTGTCCTTAGCTGTCCTTAGCTGTCCTTAGCTGTGATTAGCTGTCCTTAGCTGTCCTTAACTGTCCTTAGCTGGGGTATACTTTGGTGTCCTTATAGACGCATTACTACAAGCCTTGTACATGATGTAAGTAACTGGCGCAAAGTGAACAAAGGCTGCACGTGTGGATTAAAGCGTGCAAACTGACAATTGATTGCGTTGATATTTAAAGTAGACAGTCTAACACTGGTGTTAATCATAGTTCTAAGTTTTATCATCGTCATCATTGCAATCATCTAGGGTACAGGGGTGTTTTAAGGTATTTTCTAGCTTAATTGTGAAACATTAACGCGCGCAATTGGCTACTTATCTTTCAGAATTGCGTTGGTTACAGATCGATCTTACTCTTGTTGATACAGACAGAGTTCATGAACTAAGACGCATTACCACGAGCCTTGTACATGTTGTAAGTAACTGGCGCAAAGTTAACAAAGGCCGCACGTGTGGGTGGATTAAAGTGCGCAAACTGACAATTGATTACCTTAATTGATAATAAAAAGAGTGATAATTGTGCCTTATACACTTGCGATTATACACAGACATCTCGATTGATCATACGATATCTGCATAGAATCAAAACCAGAAGATCAAATGGGGGGTCTGAAATGGGTATAAAGACTTTAGACTCTTTTTTTACTTAAACAGGTCTCATATATCAATGGTTTTAAGACCACAGTATGAGTTATTAAACGCAATTGTATTGACAGTAGACTTCGGGTAATAGTCAATAGACTGTTGTTTGTAGTGGATTGCGGCAAACAGCGATCACTACTATATGATGAAGGTCATTTAGGTCCGACCCTACCCAAATCTTATACCTTATATGTTATATCGTGTTTTAGGATTAGATTTTCAGCGTAGCGTCTGTTGTAGCGTGCTACAAATGCTACAGCCCCGCTCCCATGTGTTTTCATATTCATCTTGTATTATATCTTGGAGCCTTTTCGTGTCGACACTGAAGTATCTCCTAGAGAGGTGCTTATGCTATGCTTGCTATACCACAGAAGTTATTAGTGCTAAAGACTGCAACAGAGGCGGAGAATGCATTGCTACAATGTACGCCATGTATGCTTCAAGCCCAACAGACGCTACAAGCGCTACAGACACTACAAGTGAAATAGACGCTACAAGCACTACACACGCTACACACGCTACAAGCACTACAGACACTACAAGTGCTACAAGCACTACAGACACTACAAGCACTACAGACACTACAAGTGCTACAAGCACTACACACGCTACAAGCACTACAGACACTACAAGTGCTACAAGCACTACAGACACTACAAGTGCTACAAGCACTACACACGCTACAAGCACTACACACGCTACAAGCACTACACACGCTACAAGCACTACAGACACTACAAGTGCTACAAGCACTACACACGCTACAAGCACTACAGACACTACAAGTGCTACAAGCACTACAGACACTACAAGCACTACAGATACTACAAGTGCTACAAGCACTACAGACACTACAAGCACTACAGACACTACAAGTGCTACAAGCACTACACACGCTACAAGCACTACAGACACTACAAGTGCTACAAGCACTACACACGCTACAAGCACTACAAGCACTACAAGTGCTACAAGCACTACAAGCACTACACACGCTACAAGCACTACACACGCTACAAGCACTACAGACGCTACAAGCACTACAGACACTGCAAGTGCTACAAGTACTACACACACTACAAGCACTACAGACGCTACAAGCACTACGGACACTACAAGCACTACACACGCTACAAGCACTACAGACGCTACAACCGCTATATTAAGCGCTGCAGACGCTACAAACACTACAAGCGCTACAAGCACTACAAGCGCTATAAACGCTGCAGACGCTACAAGCGCTACAGACGCTACATCCCCTATAAGCGCTACAGACGCTACAGTCAGGAAACCCATCAAATAACGTTAGAAACAAGGCGCGCACACAAGAAACCCATCGAATAACGTAAGAAACAATTCAAGGCGCGCACACCAGAAATCCATCAAATAACGCAAGAAACAAGTCGCGCACACAAGAAACCCATCAAATAACGTAAGAAACAAGGCACGCACACAAGAAACCCATCGAATAACGTAAGAAACAATGCGCGCACAGAAGATAGTTTGTGTAGCACTTGTAGCGTGTGTAGTGCTCGTCGCGTGTGTAGCGCTCGTAGCTTCTTTAGTGCTTGTAGCATGTGTATAGCGTCTGTTGGGCTAGAAGCATACATGGCGTACATTGTAGCAATGCATTCTCCGCCTGTGTTGCACACGCTTGTAGCGTGTGTAGCTTGTGTAGTGCTTGTAGCGTGTGTAGTGCTTGTAGCACTTGTAGTGCTTGTAGTGCTTGTAGCACTTGTGGTGTCTGTAGCACTTGTAGCGTGTGTAGTGCTTGTAGCGTCTGTTGGGCTTGTAGCACTTGTAGTGTCTGTAGTGCTTGTAGCGTGTGTAGTGCTTGTAGCACTTGTAGTGTCTGTAGTGCTTGTAGCGTGTGTAGTGCTTGTAGCACTTGTAGTGTCTGTAGTGCTTGTAGTGTCTGTAGTGCTTGTAGCACTTGTAGTGTCTGTAGTGCTTGTAGCGTGTGTAGTGCTTGTAGCACTTGTAGTGTCTGTAGTGCTTGTAGTGTCTGTAGTGCTTGTAGCACTTGTAGTGTCTGTAGTGCTTGTAGCATGTGTAGTGCTTGTAGCACTTGTAGTGTCTGTAGTGCTTGTAGTGTCTGTAGTGCTTGTAGCACTTGTAGTGTCTGTAGTGCTTGTAGTGTCTGTAGTGCTTGTAGCACTTGTAGTGTCTGTAGTGCTTGTAGTGTCTGTAGTGCTTGTAGCACTTGTAGTGTATGTAGTGCTTGTAGCACTTGTAGTGTCTGTAGTGCTTGTAGTGTCTGTAGTGCTTGTAGCGTGTGTATAGTGCTTGTAGCACTTGTAGTGTCTGTAGTGCTTGTAGTGTCTGTAGTGCTTGTAGCACTTGTAGTGTCTGTAGTGCTTGTAGTGTCTGTAGTGCTTGTAGCACTTGTAGTGTCTGTAGTGCTTGTAGTGTCTGTAGTGCTTGTAGCACTTGTAGTGTCTGTAGTGCTTGTAGTGTCTGTAGTGCTTGTAGCACTTGTAGTGTCTGTAGTGCTTGTAGTGTCTGTAGTGCTTGTAGCACTTGTAGTGTCTGTAGTGCTTGTAGCGTGTGTAGCGTGTGTAGTGCTTGTAGCGTCTATTTCACTTGTAGTGTCTGTAGCGCTTGTAGCGTCTGTTGGGCTTGAAGCATACATGGCGTACATTGTAGCAATGCATTCTCCGCCTGTGTTGCAGTCGTTAGCACTAATAACTTCTGTGGTATAGCAAGCATAGCATAAGCACCTCTCTAGGAGATACTTCAGTGTCGACACGAAAAGGCTCCAAGATATAATACAAGATGAATATGAAAACACATGGGAGCGGGGCTGTAGCATTTGTAGCACGCTACAACAGACGCTACGCTGAAAATCTAATCCTAAAACACGATATAACATATAAGGTATAAGACTTGGGTAGGGTCGGACCTAAATGACCTTCATCATATAGTAGTGATCGCTGTTTACCGCAATCCACTACAAACAACAGTCTATTGACTATTACCCGAAGTCTACTGTCAATACAATTGCGTTTAATAACTCATACTGTGGTCTTAAAACCATTGATATATGAGACCTGTTTAAGTAAAAAAAGAGTCTAAATCTAAAGTCTTTATACCCATTTCAGACTCCCCATTTGATCCTCTGGATTTGATTCTATGCAGATATCGTATGATCAATCGAGATATCTGTGTATAATCGCAAGTGTATAAGGCACAATTATCACTCTTTTTATTATCAATTAAGGTAATCAATTGTCAGTTTGCGCACTTTAATCCACCCACACGTGCGGCCTTTGTTAAC
Organism: Actinostola sp. cb2023; assembly: GCA_033675265.1. Classification (NCBI taxonomy): domain Eukaryota; kingdom Metazoa; phylum Cnidaria; class Anthozoa; order Actiniaria; family Actinostolidae; genus Actinostola; species Actinostola sp. cb2023. The sequence goes on from JAUJYZ010000061.1 coordinate 28,595, forward strand.
TTTGCGCCAGTTACTTACAACATGTACAAGGCTCGTGGTATTGCGTCTTAGTTCATGAACTCTGTCTGTATCAACAAGAGTAAGATCGATCTGTAACCAACGCAATTCTGAAAGATAAGTAGCCAGTTGCGCGCGTTAATGTTTCACAATTAAGCTAGAAAATACCTTAAAAACACCCCTGTACCCTAGATGATTGCAATGATGACGATGGTAAAACTTAGAACTATGATTAACACCAGCGATAGACTGTCTATTTTAAATATCAACGCAATCAATTGTCAGTTTGCACGCTTTAATCCACACGCGCAGCCTTTGTTCACTTTGCGCCAGCTACTTACATCATGTACAAGGCTTGTAGTAATGCGTCTATAAGGACACCAAAGTACATCCAAGGACAGCTAATCACAGGTAAAGACAGCTGAGGACAACTAATCACAGGTAAAGACAGTTGAGGACATCTAAGGACATCTAAGGACAGCTAAGGACAGCTAAGGACAGCTAAGGACAGCTAAGGACAGCTAAGGACAGCTAAGGACAGCTAAGGACAGCTAAGGACAGCTAAGGACAGCTAAGGACAGCTAATCACAGCTAAGGACAGCTAAGGACAGCTAAGGACAGCTAAGGACAGCTAAGGACAGCTAAGGACAGCTAAGGACAGCTAAGGACAGCTAAGGACAGCTAAGGACAGCTAAGGACAGCTAAGGACAGCTAAGGACAGCTAAGGACAGCTAAGGACAGCTAAGGACAGCTAAGGACAGCTAAGGACAGCTAATCACAGCTAATCACAGCTAAGGACAGCTAAGGACAGCTAAGGACAGCTAAGGACAGCTAAGGACAGCTAAGGACAGCTAAGGACAGCTAAGGACAGCTAAGGACAGCTAAGGACAGCTAAGGACAGCTAAGGACAGCTAAGGACAGCTAAGGACAGCTAATCACAGCTAATCACAGCTAATCACAGCTAATCAGGACAGCTAAGGACAGCTAAGGACAGCTAAGGACAGCTAAGGACAGCTAAGGACAGCTAAGGACAGCTAAGGACAGCTAAGGACAGCTAAGGACAGCTAAGGACAGCTAAGGACGGCTAAGGACGGCTAAGGACGGCTAAGGACGGCTAAGGACGGCTAAGGACGGCTAAGGACGGCTAAGGACGGCTAAGGACGGCTAAGGACGGCTAAGGACGGCTAAGGACGGCTAAGGACGGCTAATCACAGCTAAGGACAGCTAAGGACAGCTAAGGACAGCTAAGGACAGCTAAGGACAGCTAAGGACAGCTAAGGACAGCTAAGGACAGCTAAGGACAGCTAAGGACAGCTAAGGACAGCTAAGGACAGCTAAGGACAGCTAAGGACAGCTAAGGACAGCTAAGGACAGCTAAGGACAGCTAAGGACAGCTAATCACAGCTAAGGACAGCTGAGGATAGGTATGGACAGCTAAGGATAGGTATCGCAGGTAAGGCCTAATGGGGTATATGGTGCTTACATATATGGCATGGGACCATTACGTGATTGTGCCTACATGAAGTAGTTACCGTATTTAGCTAGAACATATATCTTTTTGTTATCAACTAAATAAATAGCACAACTTAATAAAGCATATTGAGCACGACATAATTTGTATCTATTGTGCTAGAGTGGTTTTCATTACCCATGAAACAAAATCTATTTATTAGAGTGTAATAGTCAGCGCTTTAGAATATTTATAATTTTAGCGCTATATAAATTTCAATTATTATTATTATTATTATTATTATTAATACAATAGAAAACAAAAGAATTAGACTGTAATAGTGCTAGACACACTCACATCTAGTTCTTTTGTTTTCATTTGACTATTACACACTAATATTTATGTTTTGTGGGGTTATGAAAACTATGCAATAGAGATAATGATATCTCAGTTGAGTGATTTGCACTATTTTGTGGAAAATAAAAAGAATAATTATTACTCGAAAGTTAAAATATATAGAAGAAATATACGAAGCCTACGTACCACAAAGTTTTACAAATTACTCTATACTTTGTTTTGTTTCACGGATAGAGTACAAACACTAAAACCATGCAATATAAATAGTACTTACTAACTACACCAATACACACTATTAGACACTCACTCTTTTGTTTTCTTTTGTTTCTTTGCATCTAATAAACCCTGACAACTAATTAGTAGTGCCCAGGTTTAGAGTGATTCCAATAAACCTGGGCACTACTAATTAGCCGTCAGGGTTTATTAGATGCAAAGAAACAAAAGAAAACAAAAGAGTGAGTGTCTAATAGTGTGTATTGGTGTAGTTAGCCCGGCGTGGGCAATCGATAAAAATCGATATCGGAAAACCGATCGATAAATCGATATTAATCGATAAAATTAAGTTAAACGTTATCGATTGTATCGATCAATCGATAAAAATCGATACTCACAACTTTTCTCGGAATTAACTTTATCGATTTTTAAAATTAAGTTTCTTTTAACTTATCTATGTTTATCATTAACTAGAACCAGAAAGATGTGACTTTCACTAATCGAAAAACCCAAGACAGAGTCAAACTAATTTTAAACACAAACTTACCGCGACGCGTTCCCGGGACGCGTTACGTGAAATCGACTGATCCGGTTTTCGGTTCCACAAAACTTCCTAATCAAATTCCATTTCCGATACACAAGTTGCACAAATTTTCTGAGTTATCGTTATTGAGCAATTATTGTAACTGAAAAGCAATTCACAACAACACACATTTGTTTAACAACTTCATTCAATTACAATGTTGCGCCGGGTAGGCTTGTGCGGACTTCTTCAGTGACACCATCTTCTCAGTCCGGCTTCTCCTTATATGCTACTATACTTATCTAAATATTCAACAGTCTTCAACAGGCGTACAATATATCAAGTAAATATCTTATCGATAAAATCGATAATTATCGATTAAATTATCGATATTGTCAAATGGAGAATCGATAATTATCGATTACTCACAACAAATCCTTTTATCGATTTTTATCGATTACCGATAATTTTAGCTAATTTTCATCGATGTTATCGATTATTATCGATTATCGATTGCCCACGCCGGGAGTTAGTAATGCCCAGGTTTATTGGAATCATTCTATTGGAATCACTCTAATAGGTGTTTGTACTCTAGACTATAATGCAAGCATTCTAGTACTATTGTATAAGGTCCACTATGATTTAATTAAATCCTTTTGAAGGTCTTCGACAACTCTAAAACCATGCTTTTTTTTGTCTGATTTGAGTGGCCATCCACTCTAACCCTTCATAGAGACCTTCTCCTTTCGTTGCACAAGCCGACTGAACAAACCACAACCTGCCACGAATTTCGTTCAATTTTAAGTTCTCTCGAACATCCGAGGCACTCAAAGCTAGAGACATATCTTGTTTGTTGGCAAACACTAGTAAGATTACATCCTTTAATTCTTCTTCGTCGAGGAGTTTTTTCAGCTCAATCTGAGCCTCCTGCATTCGTTCCTTGTCTGTGCTATCAACAACGAATATAAGTCCCTGGCATCCTTGATAATACACTCTCCACAGACTCCTTATCTTATCTTGGCCTCCAATATCCCATACAGTAAAACTAATGTTCTTATAGTTCACTGTTTCTACATTAAAACCAAGAGTAGGGACCGTAGACACAACTTCTTGCAATTTCAGTCTGTACAAAATGGTGGTCTTGCCAGCATTGTCGAGACCAATCATGAGAATTCTGACCTCTTCTTTACCCAACAGACGATCCAAAACTCTTGAAAAGGAAGATAAGACACCTCCCATTGTCTATACTGAAATAATAAGTAAGGGCTTCAAATTAGGAACACAAAGAAAACCTTCCCTTCAACTTTTCAAATCGACACATCACCCCTGATTTGCATTTCGTGACTAGTACATCGATGGTGAACACAGGTACCGCGGGCTCATAAACAAAATGGCTGACATTTCTTGGAGGACGAGCAGCTCTCTGTTCCGATGGAAACGCGGCTTAATTACGCAAAGCAATGGTATATATTGTTTTAATGGTAAATGCTTTATAAAGAAGGGACCTGAAGCTAGGAATTTACACCAAGGTATATAAAAATAAAGTTTATACCGGTATTTAAACCAACCAATCAATAGACTTTATTCTGAGGGTGACACTAAACAATCTCAGACTGATAAACTTGTGGCCATCTGACAACAAACAGCAATGGCACTGACAACAACAATTTATTTGCAAAGTTTTTCCTTCTATTCTCTTCTTTCCACTTTCCTCTCCTTTCCTATCCTGTCATTCGTTTTACTCTTCCTTTCCTATCCATTCATTCCTTTCCTTACATATATCTGACCTGAAATTCTGTTTTCTCTCCTCTCTTCCCTCTTTACTTCCTTTCTCTCCCTCCCCCCTCAAACTTCTCTCCACTTTGCTTTCTATCACTTCCCTTTCATTCATTCACTGACATCAATTTCCTCATTTCCTATTTAATTAAACAAACAAAAAATTGATGTTTTTTAACATTTTGCAAAGGAAAGCCTCAGTATTCCAAGGTACCAGTAATCCATCATGATGAATACAGCTGTTCATGGCCAGAAAACCACAGGTTCAAAATGGCCAAATTTACCAAATTAATGGGACATCTTTTGAAAGAGAATATTGTCATTCCGCAACAAATTCTTCGTCCAACCAAGGCATCTTATGACCATTTAATTACTGCCCACACACCACAATATGTTAGTAGTGTCATTAATGGAAGTATATCACAAGACCAAATGAGACGGACAGGATTCCAGTGGTCAAAAGGATTAGCAAATAGGTGCCTGATGGAAGTAGGTATGATGTGAACCTTTATCTTAGCTGATTGTCACTCATACCCAGTCACTTCTCTTACTCATGCTGTGTGAATGAATGAATGTGTAGTGGTTCTCTTACTCGCGCTGTGGGCGCACGGTGTGTAGTGGTCAGGGGCAGATCTAGAGATTTTCAAAGGGGGGGTCACCAATAAGGGGCCGTAAGGCCCCTTCTTCTAGGGGGTATGGGGGCATGTCCCCCAGAAAATTTTGAAATCTAGAAGCTCGAAAATGCAATTTCCATCCATTCTGGGCATCAAATTAATGGTGGGGAATAAAGCGTTCAATCACAGAACAGCTTTTACATCCGGTCTATCGCACATGTAAGGCTAGGGTAAAATGTCGAACCTGTCATGTGTTGTACCTAATTGTTGAATTAAGTTCTACAAAAGAGCGGTGTCTGACTCAGTTTGGTACGGCAGATTCTATTTGGTTCGACAGCAGAATAAATTCGACGGCCTGTCGCACTATGCGACATTAGAGCGGCAACTGAGTCAGACGGCGCTCTTCCGATGTGCCGAACTAATAAAATTTTCCCACAATTCTCCAGTAAGTTCTTCTGCGCATGCTCAGCTATACTTTCATTTGCATTTGTTTGGGTTCGACCGAATTAAGTTCGACGTTTGACTCAACCTTTCGAACTTAATTATTTGGGTCGACTCGAATTGCAATTAGGTACGGCACATGACAGGTTCGACGTTTGACCCTAGCCTAAGAAGAACGGTTGTTTTTGTTTCGGCCGAAGCGTTACTGTATTTGGTTTCTCATTACCATAATACTACCAGCACTGCCTGTCAATTAGCTGTCATAGTTTTGGATCACATCCAATCATATGCGGCTTTCTTATCACGTTAGGAAAGAAAACTGAGGATATGCAAATTACCGTGAGAACGGCTCTCTCTGATTGGTCTGAAACAGCACATATCTTTACGATCAAATTGAAGGCGTCGTTTATTTTGTTTAACGTGCCGAACGGTGAACACTTTCAAACAAACATATTCCATATTCCAATATGATGTCTTTTCCCAAGTTTCACTTCAGTTTCAAAAGGACAGGGAAACGAAAAATGTTAAACAGTGTGGACAATTTTTCCATCACCCCTCACCCAAAAACACGTCTGCATTTTTAATCGCCAACTGATGCAACCAATTGAGAACGGGCCGAAACATCATTGCTTTTGAAGCAATATAGGCTTGTTCGTTCTAAAATAAATTTCCACTACAAAAAAAAAATCAGCCAACCCAGGGGGGGGGGGGGGGGGGGGGGCACCAGACCCCCCATGCCCCCTGGATCCGCCCTGGTGGTTCTCTTACTTGTGTGAGGGTGTGTGGTGTGTAGTGGTTCTCTTACTCATGCTGTAGGTGTGTGGTGTGTAATGATTCTCTTACTCGTGCTGTGGGCACGTGGTGTGTAGTGTTTCTCTTACTCGCGCTGTGGGTGCATGGTGTGTAGTGGTTCTCTCACTCATGATATGGGCGCATCGTGAACACAGTATCTACCCTATATGTTACTCTAAGAAACCATTGGTACAACTTTATGGAAAGGAAGAATACAGCAGAACAAATGTCCAAAATAATATTTCTAAATTATGCATTTTTATTTATAGGTGGTACGATACTTGCTGCTAGGATTGCATTGCATTATGGTCTAGCCTGTAGTACAGGAGGAGGCACACACCATGCATTTCCATCACATGGTTCAGGATACTGTATATTTAATGACTTAGCGATAACAGCTTCTCATTTGCTGGACAATAATTTGGTTTCCAAAGTAATGATAGTTGATCTAGATGTTCATCAGGTACACAATAGATGTAAATACAGTATTTCAAATAAAGACCTTTATGTAATATATACAATATGAGTGGCCAATCTGTATGGGATTTACAAACTCGAGCCGTAGGCGATAGTTTGTAAACCCCTTATCGAATTCATGAATAATTAATGAGGGAAATACAATAGAAATCATAAGCGTAGCAGACATCTGTAAATCGGCAAGAGATTCGTCCTCATTTGCATTCAACTTTAACTTGGATTTTCTTGGCCAAACTGTTTCCTATCATCAAAATTATAGTAAAACATCCACTTATACATCGTTGGATTCGATAAGTAATATACAATATTCGCGTCCGATCTGTATGGGATTTACAAACTCTCGCCGATCTGTATGGGATTTACAAACTCGAGCCACAGGTGATTAGTCATTACTTATTGAATCCAATGATGTATAACTGGATATTTTACTATAATTTTGATGATAGGAAGCAGTTTGGCCAAAAAAATTCAACTTAAGGTTGAATACAAATGAGGACGAATCTGTATCGATTTACAGATGTCCTCCACGGTAGTGATTACATATACCTAAGACTGTCCAGATCCAAGAATCCCCAAAGGGATTTGTTAGTCATGTAAAGCATTTGTCAAGTTTTGTGAGATTTTCTGTAAGACCCTTGTTTGTAGATAATTAAAATATGTTCATACATGTAATGTACAGGTTTGTAACTTCGTTGTTTTGTCTTTCTTACAGGGAGATGGAACAGCATTTATACTTCAAAGTAACCAAGACATTTTTACCTTTTCTGTTCACTGTGAGAAAAACTTTCCTGTCCGCAAACAAACTAGTGATTTAGATGTCGGCCTTGCATGTGGGATGGAAAATAAGGAGTACATTGACACTGTTAGGATGCACCTTGCTTGGTTATTAGATCAATACAGACCTGGTATTGTTTTATATGATGCAGGAGTTGATCCACATAAGGATGATGTATTGGGAAGATTAAATCTGACTGATAAAGGTACATATTCCTATAGTTACCATTGATTGCTAAGAACAGATGCTGCTGTATTGGAATGTTTAAGAATCGAGGGGATTGTATGGCATGTATATAAACATGTTAGACAGTGGCAGTGTTTCTTAACAAGAAAGACTTTACTTACTCAGCGAACTTGTGTTTTTTTGCATAACAGCATAAAATCAGAAAGAAATGATCAGATTATATGTCAATGTTCAGAGTAGCCAATCAAATGTACAAGATGCCAGCTCTGAGAATGTACAGTACCCTACATACATGTACATAAACTTGATAAACATGTGGAAAACTTCTAGTGTATCACAAGTAGTATACTAATCTAGGACACTTAAATTGAAATACAACTTGCAGTTCATGCATAAGTCAGTCAAGTTAATGAGAGTAGACAGTTCCATCTTCTCTCTGTTGTCACTTCTGCCCTTTTGTCAATATTCTAGATAAAGGTGACATTGGTCATGTGTAAAAAATGTATTATGATTTAGTTGCTTATGTGACTGACATACTGCGGTAATTCTCTTCAGGGCTTTTTGATCGTGATATAGAAGTATTACGAATGTCGTTACATCGAGGGATACCCTGTGCAACAGTAATAGGTGGTGGATATGATGATGATGCAGATGTACTAGCAGCAAGACATGCAATTGTTTTTAGAGCAGCAACAAAGGTTAGTCCTCTGCTGATACACTGTCCATCACACTAGTATCCGTCTGCGTTGCTATGCAACTGTCAAGAGCAAAGTCAGTGTCGCTGATTATCAGGGACCACGGAGCACCCTTGAAAGTGGAGGGGGGGGGGGGGGGGGGGGGGGGGGGGGGGGGGGGGGGGGGGGGTTTATACTAGTACATTAGTATATATCAGACAACAACGTATTGTGACAACCTTTTTGGATAAAGGGGGGGGGGGGGGGGGCTTTGTCTTCGCGGTCCCTGATTATTGATGTCTGCAAACTGACCAGTCACCACACATCTTAACTGTTACATACATGTGCGGTACATAGTAATGTTATCAGTGGTAAAACATACTCCAGTGATCGAAACACATAATAATTAATTTTATAATCTACAGACTTAAAGTTTACATACATAATTATGTAGATGGTAAAAGATAGGAATTAAGATATCATTTATAAAACTCTTTTTCAGGTTTGGTCTGAGAATATCAGTTGACATTCACACAAGTCTGATAATGGACATCTTCTAAATGAAAAGTATATATACAGATATCTATATAGAGTGAACTGATGCATCTATATAACAATGATTTGATTGATTGTAATTAATGTAGAAATGTTTATAATATTTTATTTTACAAATTGGATGAATTGGAAGACAGTGTGAATGTATGTACATTTTTATAAAGTTTTTATGAAGACACTATACTCTTTTAATCTGGCAACAACCTGCCTTAACAACATACTTCCCACAAATGTAGAATGTGGTCATAAAAAGAACACGTTGCAACTATAGATGGGCATTTATATGTAGCTGAGTCATTTGTCTCTGGCTGGGCCTCTTCATTGGAGTTTGCACAGCATTTATCTGGATTGAATACACTTCTGTCTATTCTGCACCAGTCAGCACCATATGCCAACTCCAAATTGTCTTTATATGAAATGAGAAGTTTTATACTTGAAGAATCTGAAATAAAATTGAAAGGTTGAATGTGCATGATACAGTAATCTTGCAAGACTTGGTGTAGTACGTAGGACCAAGTTCTTCCCGACAGTTAAGGTGGGTTGGCAAGATCTCTTTGTTAGAGTGATTTTATTTAGAAAAAAGTAGAAAAAAAATATCAGATATACTGGTACATGTATGTCAATTCTAAATCCATTGTTTTCTTTTGTTTGCTTTGAGCTATTAGAATGATTTATTTCCTGCAAGTTAAGTACAACCAAGACAGTGCTCTATTCCTCAAACACTCTTACTGTACAATGTAAAAAAGATGACCTGAACTTTGTGTCGTCATAAAAAGTTAACAACTGACAAATTAGAATGAATAAGAAGTGCAGATAAATCCAAAGTGTCACGTTCTACTAATTTGCCCACCTTTCTCATGAGAGTATTTCAGCACATGAAATCCATCATACATTGATGCAGTAAGTATGTAATTTCCAGTGTCGGGATGCCACTTGATACGCCAAACCCCTCCACCGGGGCGGGATGAACATAATGGGGCCTTCATGTTCCTTGTGTCCCATACCAGAATGTTTTCATCATAACTTAGTGAATGAATTATTCAAGATTAATTATAAAGAATGCTAATAAGAGTGCATTACCGATCAAGTATAAATGAATAACTTAGGTATATGCATGGGATGCAAAATAATTTATTTTAATTCTGAAAACAATGGATTATATTAAGGATTTCCTTGTATAATAATAATAATAATAATAACCTTTATTAACGTGTCAAATTACCTAGCTTACACAAGTGTAAACTAATTGAGGACACCTATCTACCTAAAAAATCTACACCCATACCCAAACCCAAAGCCCCACCTAATTTCCCCAACCCCTCCCCCCTTATTTAAAATCTATCTGGCGTAAAATATTAAAATTTAATATGCAGGCATCTAGTTAAATCAATAATTGATTTAACAATATTGTTAGTGGCTTCATTCATGAAGATGGCCGCGTTGGCCGAAAGCTCTACAATAATTTATTGATTTAGTGATTGGATTGCCAATTCAAGTGACCAATATACACATTAATTACTCACAGTGTAATGCACAGCAGTGTCATACTTTTGTCTCAACAATGAAACACAGAATGTCTTACCTCCTTGGAAGCTGATTGATGACAACAGAAGTACATCAAAGATGATCAAGCTTGTTTGTAACCCACAGCTACGTATGTGATGAAGGTGCTCAACCCTAAAAGGACCGCCGATCACCCCTACCACTTGGACAAAGGGAGTACACCCACCGGGGTGCTTGCAGGCAATTCACTCAATATATGACATGCATTTGATAAATAGGACTAACCTTCCAGTAGCCATGATAAATTCATAAACAGGATTGCACTGTATACTGCTCACACCCATCTCATGCCTTAATTACAATAGATTAATGTTTTAGAATCAGATTTGTTGTGTCCCCAATATTATTAGTCTATTAATAAGGCTAAACACATAGACACTATGTCATTATTATTAGTTATGTACATGTATGTGATTAGAAATGACCTGTTCTCTTCAAAGGCAGATCCAAGGGGTAGGTTCAGGGGACGGCAACCCGCTATGGATGCTTGCTGTTATCATTGTCAGTCTGTTCATTCATTACGTACTCTCTCCAAAAGCTTCACAACCCAGTCTATTTGAAACAATCCTGGATCCACTCATACATGCAATTATATCACATTTATTGTGTGAAACAAGAAAAGGCTTAAAACACCAGCCTGATTGATTCAGTGATTCAGCTGCCTCTTGGGAATGAGCAGCAGAAACTGCAGGGGATGAACAATCAGGCAAGGTTTTACCCCCATGAATTTTGTCTACTATAATTATAGGCATCAGACTAAAACATACTTTCTACTACTAAAAATTGGTTGTGAACAGTCTGCTCTTGTATCCCAGCCTTTCAAACGACAATCATCTCCTCCTAAACATACCAATAAACAAATAGAAATTATCACTAGCTTTTCTCCTCTATTCTTACTGTGGGATCCCTGTGTTAAAGAAAAGCTGAGTGAGCCCTGGAAGACCTAGGATCTACTTGAGCAGTCTTTATATTTCTCCCTATTTTGTGTCCTCTCTTTGTAGCATGTTTTTTTTAAATTCTGTAATTCAAAATTATTGTTTTTGTTGTAACACAGGAATCCCATTTTCTGTTCTCTTTTTGGAATGTCCACAGGAATCCCAAGCAACCCATTTGCAAATACTTTCATGTTTTTAGCTTTGCAAAGACGGCTATCTCATCTCACCTGAGTAAACTACATCTGGTGTCCACTTGTCAAATGCAGTAATCCATGCCTCGTAATCATGACCAGTCCATTGCATGATTTGACGAGCTTCCCATGATGCTTCAGGACACTGCAATAATGTGAGCTGTCCCTGTGAATCACTCACTACACATTTAGGTTCACTGCAACAAGGAGTACTTATATTCAGTCTTTGACAAAGACTTTGGGCTACCTGTGGATTTCTAACACAGGAAACCCAAAATTTAACTTTGTTTGTGAAAAAAGTACCAGTTATATGATGACCAGTCCAATGAAAGGCATATTTTCTCAGGGCCAATATTTATACTGTTTTCTTCTGTAAGATGCAATCCTTGCTGCAATATCAGTACAATAAAATTATGAAGAAAAAAATATAAAATAATAATAAAATTTCTAACATTTAGAAATGTGATGTATGAAATAATACAGTACTCTTCTTTATTGCCTACCTCCTGTGAAAGTGAATATATCTTTAATTGTGATTCCGCACTAACAGCACCCAAGATACCTCTGTCATTAATGTTATTTGGATACCTAACAAATAGAAATGTAAGCTGATCAATCGCTTGAACTTACTACCACAGGTAGTTTAGTGGAACAAGAGTGAGTGAATGGATGGATGAATGAATGAGTGACTGATTGATTGAATGAATTATTATGAGAATGGATGGATTAAAATAGTGAGATCAAAGAGTAAATGGCAAGAAGAAGAAATAAGTTTATGCATGCATCAATAGATGAAGGGATGGATGGATGGATAAGTGTCTAAATGGATGGGATTGTGTGTGGAGGGATAGATGGATGAATGAAAATGCATTACCATTTCATATCAAGAATCCCTGCATCTGTAGATGTACAGTATAATTCCACCAGATCTCTGAAAAAGTCATTATAATGACATCATTGCATAGTAAATCAAATGGCATAAATTTTTGTAACAAAGAAATTTACGTACAGCCCTGTTTCGTCTAGACGATACAACTTTACATTTCCAACCCTCTTTGACGAAACGCCAGCATTTTCGTTCGTTTTATTTCCTTCAACAAGTTGATAAGTACCACAAGCTAGAATATCTTGGAAGGGTTCCAGTGGACACCATTCCACCGTATCGGCGTACAGTTCAGTGTCCTTGGTACAAAGAGTGTTGTGAGACATTGAACTTTCATTGGGAAATGTCGATATCAGTCAGGCGTTACTAGCACAGCTACGATCATCTTCGGTTCTTCCTTCGGCTAAATCTCGGAAAGCGTTCGTGAGTATGTTTATTCGATAAATCCCCCAAAAGAAAAATACGAAATGTCAATTTTAACTTTAAAATGTTTTTAGATTTAAATTTATTAAATGTATTAAAATTTCGACCTTTGAGATTGAGAAATACTGAGATTTCACATTCGGTAATTCTTCGGCAAGCGTTCGTGACATACCGTGGTCCAAGTTTACAAGAAACAACATGGCGGCAGGTAGTCGTGGCGGAGGAATACAGCGAGTTTTACAAAAGCTAAACAAGTCAATAGAAGAGGGAAACTACTATGAATCACACCAGATGATACGAACTCTATATTTCAGGTTTGTTATAAAATCATAAATTCATTTTAAGCAAACGACCTGAGATTTTAATAGCATCACTGCGTGTACCGGTCGATGGCTAATGTTTGTACTTCAAACTCTAGAGATTGACATCGCAGCAGTTTTGGAGAACGTTTTTGAACTTCATAAGAATTTTCTCCGAAGGTAGTTTTGTCTCGTGACTTTTAAACTTAAAAGTTTCTGTGAATATGTAAGATTATTTTATATTATAAAAAAGCTTTGTACATTTTGTGTGTCTTGTCATTTCCGCTTCCTTGTAGGACTGGAGTATAGATCTAAATCGTTTCCTTAACCTACAAAGGCTACATTAGCATGAATTTGCGCTTGACCCGCCCTTCACTTCAGTGATGGTGTTACAGATTATATGAATCATTGGAGAGTACATGTATCTCAATATTAATTAATTAATCATTGTATCATTCTTAAGCAATAAATAGCCAGGCGTGTGATATAAATATAATGGGAATTGTAGAGCACAAGAGAAGCCATAGTGTCTAACTAATAGATAGATGGGATTAGGAAAGCATGTTTCGCTAGAACCCTCCACAAAAGTCACAGCCTGCTCTAGTAGAGGGGCACCTAAATACTGTTCTTGGGAATGAATTGATTGATTGTCTGGCTTAGATAGGTGTCTGGCTTAGATAGGTGTCTGGCTTAGATGGGTGTCTGGCGTAGATGGGTGTCTGGCTTAGATGGGTGTCTGGCTTAGATATAGGTGTCTGGCTTAGATAGGTGTTTGGCTTAGATAGGTGTCTGGCTTAGATAGGTGTCTGGCTTAGATATGTTTCTGGCTTAGATAGGTGTCTGGCTTAGATGGGTGTCTGGCTTAGATGGGTGTCTGGCTTAGATGGATGTCTGGCGTAGATGGGTGTCTGGCTTAGATGGATGACTGGCTTAGATATAGGTGTCTGGCTTAGATATGTGCCTGGCTTAGATAAGTGTCTGGCTTAGATAGGTGTCTGGCTTAGATGGACGTCTCAGCAGCTGTGCTCTATCGAGTTATAGAACTTAGCACTTGGGAATTGAAAGAAGACTCGAGAAGTGCGAGAAGCACTCAGCTATGCCTCATGCTTCTCCTAGCACTTCTCTCGTCTTCTCCCAATTCCCTCATGCTTCTATAACTCGATAGAGCATGCTGCCTCGTTTTCTATTTCTTCAATAACCTAAAAGATTTGAGATTTAACATTTCTTTCATTCATTTCCAGGTATATTTCTCAAAACAAGTTCAATGATGCAATAGAATTGTTACATAATGGAGCATGTTTATTCTTAAAACATAACCAGGTGAGTAAGTTGTATTGAATAGATGCAATAGAATTGTTACATAATGGAGCATGTTTATTCTTAAAACATAACCAGGTGAGTAAGTTGTATTGAATAGAATCATTTTTGTGTCTACTGCTGAGAACCAGCTGTGGACACTATGTCATCGAGTTTATTGGAAGATACTTCATGTCTGTCGATATTAGTGAAATATCACTATATATATTGATAAAGTTCCGGTAATATGTACGAAATCTGACATGAAGTATCTCCAGATGTAAGTCCGTCTCTAAACCACTGTGGTCTTTCACCCGTCCAATCTCATCCAATCTCCTGGCCTGACCAACATGAACAACAAATTTCTTCTTGTCATTTCATTTGTATTTAACTTTTTATATACTGTTCAAAGCAGCCATTTTCTTTCTTTTTTTCTTTCAGCTGGGAAGTGGTAATGACCTTGCAATGCTTATGTTAGACTGCTTTGCAGAGTCCAAACAAGTGGTACATAATGATAATGTACAGAAGATAATAAGTATATTTAAGCTGTATAGTTCAATGGATATCTCAGATAGACAAGAATTTGCAATGAAGGCACTCAGGTAAATATCAGTAAGTACTATAGTAAACAAATAGACATCTTTTGTGCATATATAAGAGACGATACAGATGCACAGCAAAATGGAATCTATTTGTTTGATATAATATTTTTAGAATTGCATGGTTTTGTGACATTATCTGTGTATCTCTAATAACACACTGCCCTCGACCAATCAAAGCCCACATAATATACCACCAATTTATTATGATAAAGGATGCTTTTTAATAGCAACAGTTAGTGACTCAATTTTTAATGAGCTTGCGTCACTTGTCACATAACGTTTTAAATATTATTTTCCCCTAAGACCATCTATAGAGTCATTTTCGTATGAGTGGGAAGTAGTTATGGTATGGTTCATTCCGTGCGGTGACGGTAACGTGCCATGACCGTGCCGTGTCCAAACATTCTGATTGGTTGAGCAATGACTTTGTGCGCTGTGATTGGTTGAATGGAATGATTCCGTACCATAACTCTGTACTGTAGGTTTCCCACAAAAACTACAAAGATACTATAATGTTAAATGTGGAAAGTTTGAAATGAATAATTTGGTACGCATACAATAGGATGAACGGTGTTTAAAGTTTGCTGTCTCAACATTCAAATCTTTACAAAAAGAGCAAAGTTTGGATGCCTGTAACCTTCGTCCTAACTACGAAATTCTTTCAAACTTTCCAACTAATAATTATAAATTATTTCAGCATGGTTTCTCCAATTAGGAGCTATTTTTGTTGGTCTTAGGTGAAAATCACACAAGCACATTGTTCAAATTTTGTCTGATTAAATTGTTTTTGTTAGTTGGACAAAACAAGCAGATCCATCACAAAAATATGGAAGCACAGATCTTCATCATGTCTTTGCAAAAACCTATTGGCTAGGTAAATGTTATATCTGGGTATATATACATTGTATATATAATATGTACATATCATTTACATGTCTCTGCAACATTAAGTTTTGAAGATATTTTATTTATTTTTGATTAAAACTGAGGTTATAAAATTTATTTTTTGTTTCAAATCCACAGAGAAAAACTATGGAGAATCAAGATTCCATTTTTTATATACACATGATGGCTTTCAGTGTGCGAAAATGTTGATTGAATTTACTACCACTAGGGGGTACCCTGGGGAGCAAGATTTGTTCATAACACAAACAGTATTACAGTAAGTATGCCATAGTACAGATTCTTTTTGGTAGGGAGGGGTAGGGAGGGGTAGGGAGGGGTAGGGAGGGGTAGGGAGGGGTAGGGAGGGGTAGGGAGGGGTAGGGAGGGTGCTGTTACTGTACATTGATGTACATGTATGTGGCTTTGTTGGTTAGTACATCAGGCCTTCTATTAAGTTATATACAATCTTCATGACCTCTCAACTATGTTTAAATTATATGTACATTGTAGTATAGAGATACCAATACTTTATTTTGTGTTAAGGTTTCTATGTTTACCAAATACTTCTACTGCAAGTATTGTGTTCTTCAAATACACCAATCTACATCCAGACCTCTCTTGTAAACAACCACCATTTCCTAAACCACTGTTAAATTTTTTGTGGCTTCTTTTGATGGCTATTGAAAGGTGAGTCTACAGTATACAGTCATTCTCATAAAGGTTGTCCAGATGAAAAGACTACAATACTACAATAAAGTCACATGATTCATTATGTTTTCAATTTCTGCACGCGGAACTGCGAGTTGATACCAGCACCATTACATTCAGTTCTCACAATGCTGTGTACTTTTGCATCGCAAATTGAAATTCCACGTGAGGAAATTGAATTCATAATGAATCACGTGACTTTATTGTAGTATTGTAGTCTTTTCATCTGGACAACCTTTTTGAGAATGACTGTATAAAGCCCGAATCAACAAACTAACAGTCACAATACAGTTCCTGTATGCTGCTTGCCCACATCATGCTTGCTGAGGGAACTTTATACATAGAGTCCATCTTTGTATGAGTGGGAAACCTACGGCACATAGTTACAGTTACGGTACGGAATTGAAGACATTCTTTTCAACCAATCAAAATCATTGCTCAACCAATCAGAATGCTTAGACACTGCACGGCCATGGCACGTTACCATCACAGCACAAACTGTACTGTAACTACTTCCCACTCATACGAAAACAACTCTATGTCATACATGTGGTATGTGGGTTTTGTTCTGTCTCCTGCTTTATAGGGTCTGGTCTATGGTTGCTGCAGTTTTTCTCCACCAGGGCCCGGGTGTTCTAAAGCAGGATAACGCTAACCCAGGGTTAAATATAGCCTCTCATCCAATCAAATAGCCAGAATAGCTATATTTAACCCTGGGTTTATGTTAACCTGCTTTCAAACAATCAGGCTCACTGTATGCAATGACACATGTGCATCCCTGAAAAACATCACCACATCACTTCAAGGCTGTCACTGTCTGAATTTGTGCAAACTTCTGGCTGTGCCAGGATGAATATGTTGTTGTTGTTGTTGTTGTTGTTCTATGCCCCTGGGTTGTATAAAGAAGATGCTGTACATGTTGGTGACAGTAAGTGTAGGTGGCTGGATGCCTTTGTGTGACATCCTTTGGGGATTAGGGACCTTAAGCATCGAGGACGGGGACGTGAGGACGACGGCGTTCGAATAAAGTTTTTTGCTGTCTATTGTTTTCATATTTCTTTCTTTTTCCATGTTTTTCACTAAATTTGCGTCCTCTTTGATGAATGACATCGTATTTTTGTGGTCCGGTTGACTAAAAACAAATATCTGCACAAATATCGAACTGATGTTCTCGTTCTCTTTGCATCGTCAAACACAGGCAATTCACATTGTAGTTTAGCACAGAATGCCTGAAGTTAAGACCAAATCGAGCTCATTTCATGCATTCCGACAATAAGTTATTGAATTTTGTAATTAGCACTATTGTTTCCCTGCCATCGTCCTCACGTCCCCATCCTCGATGCTTAAGGTCCCTATTATCCCATTTTGTTCAACTGCTCATTGTTATATCATCATGGTGTTTTTCAGACAAGGATCCTTAAGTTTGTTCACAGTTCTGTGTGAGAAGTATCAGCCGACATTAGACAGGGACCCTTCTTATAAAACAGTAAGTTTTCTGGATGAAACCATAGAGTAGTTGGTAAAACAATGAATACATAACTCCCAGTAGACCATGTCATATTGATGGGAATATCCTGCTTGACTGATCAATATTATGTCAAACACTTCACTGTACTCATGTCCATGTATCACACATTCATGGAATGAGTCATGATGTTGGTGGCGGCTAAATGGGATGCCTCAAAAGGACCTCATTAAATATAAAGCAATAGAACGATGCAGTAGCACAATAGATTCGTCCTATTGTTTGACACTCAAAGGTCCTTTTGAGAGATCCCATTTAGCCACCACCCATGAGGTCTTTATATCTCCTTGTTTGTCGTTGATCGTAATAACGATTATCAAACTCTTACTGTTTCAACTGTTTCATATCTTAAATTCACATCACTTTTTCAGTATCTTGATCGGATAGCCCAGCTTTTCTTTGGTCTACCTCCTCCACAGCCCTCTGGAATGCAAGGACTTATGGGTAAAGTTCCATTCTAGTCAATGTTGAGTCAGAATTAGTATATTGCTCTAACCGATTATTATTATTTATATATTATTATTATTTATATATATTATTATTATTTATATATTATTATTATTTATATATTATTATTATTATTATATTATTTATTATTTATATATTATTATTATTTATATATTATTATTATTTATATATTATTATTATTTATATATTATTATTATTTATATGTTATTATTATTTATATATTATTATTATTTATATATTATTATTATTATTATTTATATTATTTATATATATTTATATATTATTATTATATATTATCTATATATTATTTGTTGTAAATCAAGATTTTATTTTTATGCTTGTAAATATATATACATATTCATGGTGTGTGAAATAAAGAAAAAAAACGAAAACGAAAAAAAAAAAAGAGGAAATACAGGATTTTCATAATCTTTTGTTGTAAATTGTCATTGCATGCAGGCTATCGTAAACATTGAAGCTGTGATGTCATTATGATACTTGTAAATAGGGAAATTAGTCAATCAGACATTCAGTCAGTTCAGTAGGGGTGTCTAATGGTCCCCTCAAAAAGTCAGAGTCTCGCAAAATTTCAGGCAAATTTCGTGGGTTTCGAAGTCTCGTTTTTTCGCAAAAAGCCGTCTCAGAGTCTCGGATTTTGAAAACAAAGGAAATCGGTGAAAAAGCATCTCGGGCTCGCAAAAATATGCCTTGTCTCGGAGTCTCGCAAAGTCTTGCCTTGACCATTCGATAACCCTTTCAGTTAGTCATTCCACTGTTTCTATCATATTCAATCTAATCAATTATAAGCCTACCGGTAATTATTGATCCTATTTTGTTATATCTTCTAGGTGACCTAATGCAGTCATTATTTTGTGAAGATGATGTTAATGCTTCAGCAACACCAGGAATCAGTATGCCAGAGGGAGAAGATCTGGACTAAAAATACTAACAAATATTATTGTAATAATGCATTACCTTCAGTATATACTATGAATTCATTGAGTAAGCTGTATTTAACTAATAGAAGATGACTCTTTGTGCTTCTATGCAAAAATAATGCACACTGAGGTCTTGAAAGCTGCTAGCGGATGCATGAGCCGAACACGAGTGCATTCAGCAGCTTTTAAGACCTCAGAAGTGCATTATTTTTGTATAGAAGCACGGAAAGTCATCTTCTAATCGCTTTATAATATAAAACTAATTAAATAAATTGTAGTGGCTTCATCTGCATTTAAAATTTGTTTAATGAACCAAGCTAAATTGTTAAATGCAGATGAAGCCACTACAATTTATTTAATATGATGCCTGCATACAAGGAAACCCTTAATATAATATAAAACTAGTTTTAAACAGGCTTTCTGCTTTGTTTTCGCTGCTCCATGCTTCTATAACATAATATTGCACGCTCAACAACCAATCAAATCACGCGTTCTTGGGAGGTACACGTAGTTTATATTATAAAATTTAATAGAAATACAAATACCAAGAAGTCTATCATCTGCCAGAAGAACTTTATGTGTGTTTGAAACTATTTCGAACATTTTTACTACAACTTTTTAGTATATATTCTCCAGATTATCAACAAGCATGTGGGCATGCCCTGGGGATGAGGAAAATAGCAAACTCCTACTATCTTTATTGTGGAATATTTGAGATGATATCAACACATTACACGCCCACTTTATATTTGGTGCTAGTGAAACAATGGTACAAGTTGACAAAAGTTCTTTTGTCTTTCCACAAAGTTTTTTTGACTTGTGAAGATGAATTCCAAATTGATGGAAATGATTTGACTAGGATCATAGTGCCAATCTTGTTTGGTGGGGTAGTGCTGGTACTTGCGCACAGTCTACACAATGAAAATAAATTGATTCAAGTTTCATGTTTTTTATTCAGTAAAATCAATGAAAACATATTCTTTACACTAATGAATTTTATTATTTATGGGTTGTATTTGTGTCTATACGACAGTGATACTACCATTTATAACCCATCAATAAATTTTCACGTGCGCCCATTGATCAAAACGGGACACGACTGGTAATACTTCACTGGACGAAGAATATCAGGTAAACAGGGTTCCCACTGAAATTGTCAGGGAATTTTGATTTTGGTCAGAGAATTTTGTAATTTACCCAAAGGTCAGTGAAAACGGTCGGGGAATTTCTGTCAGCCTTCACAAAATCGTTTTGAATTCGGTGATAATTATGTAGCATAATGGGTAACTTTTATACGGATCGTGATCAATCATGATGAAAACTCAAAAAAAAAAAAAGTTTTCATTGACCTATTTATGGTCCATGTAAATGTATTTCTTCATACATACATACAGTATATTGCATTAAAAAGACTAGTAAGTCGCACTGCAGGATCTGATCATAGTAAAACAAGTGTACGTACAGTATGGTCAGTGAAAAATGGCTTTGGGTCAGGGAGAAGTCGGGGAAAAGTCCGAGAATTTTATTTTTCCGGATGAGTGGGAACCCTGTAATATCGGCCTCAGTTTTGAGATGATATCTCCCAAACGCTTCGCTTCTCGGCCAACTGTTTATTTTTCAGACCATCTCTCAGCTGCGGACATATCAGCCGATATACCAGTC
Source organism: Actinostola sp. cb2023 (assembly GCA_033675265.1). Classification (NCBI taxonomy): domain Eukaryota; kingdom Metazoa; phylum Cnidaria; class Anthozoa; order Actiniaria; family Actinostolidae; genus Actinostola; species Actinostola sp. cb2023. The sequence continues at coordinate 49,803 of JAUJYZ010000061.1, forward strand.
GCCAGAAGGGGTTTATTTACTCGGTATTTTTTATTTTTTATTAAAAGTGGTACAATTGGTATATGTCGGGTTTTGTGCCTTCCAGCACACGTACAGCACTGAAAGGTGAAATCAGGATATGAGAATTGCCTGGGGGAAGGGGGACTCGTGTGAATGGGGTGGGAATGATCATCGTCTCTTTTAGGTGTGTAAATTACAGGTTTTAGTATCACTTCAGTAGGGTGTTCATGACGGAACACCAATATTTTTAGCCATCAATGTAGCATGACTTTTGCCGGAAGAAATAAAAGCGACCTCGTGTTGATGATCTAGACTGATCAGGCAGGAAATCTGTAATATTTCTCCTTTAGAATGGTATCTTTTAGGGTTCAAATAATGTTTGAGCCACGCCCAGAATTCTCCTGTTTAACTACAGTAAATATATGGAAGAAAATGGATTTTACTAATTTTTCGCCTTATGATGCAGCAGCTTAGAATCTTTCCTAATCTTATTTTTTGAAGAAAACCAAGGATTGTACGTCAAAAACTTTGGACAATCAGCGAATTTGGAGATGGTTCTATCAAAATTGCATACACATGTAACGTAACAAATTTGAATACAGTAAATTGTATGCGAGAAATCGATTTTTCCTAATATTTCGACGCAATAGATGATGCAGCAGCTCAGAATCTTCTCCAATGTTATTTTTTGAAGAAAGCCAAGTATTGTACAATCAACGACTTTGGAGATGGTTAATTGTATCAAAATTACATGGCGCAGCAATTTCTATACAGTAAATGTATTGGAGAAAATCGATTTTACTAATTTTTCGCCTTAATAGATGATGCAGCAACTAAGAATCTTTCCCAATGTTATTTTTTGAAGAAAGCGCCAAGGATTGTACCTAAAAAAATATGGACAATCAACGACTTTGGAGATGATTCTATCAAAATTGCACAACGTAGCAAATTTGAATACAGTAAAAAAAATTCCTAAATTTTCGACGTAATAGATGCAGCAGCTCAGCCAGAATCTTTTCTAATCTTATTTTTTGAAGAAAGCCAAGGATTGTACGTCAAAAAATCTGGACAATCAACGACTTTGGAGAAGGTTGTATCAAAAATACATGGGGCAGCAATTTCCATACAGTAAAAGTATGGGAGAAAATCGATTTTACTAATTTTTCGCCTTAATAGATGATGCAGCAGCTCCTGAGAATCTTTTCCAAGCTTATTTTTTGAAGAAAGCCAAGCATTGTACGTCAAAAAATCTGGACAATCAACGACTTTGGAGATGGTTCAGTATCAAAAATACATGGCGCAGCAATTTCCATACAGTAAATGTATGGGAGAAAATCGATTTTACTAGCAGCCTTCGATGCCGCAGGTAACGCCGTTAGGAAAGCACCCCTTAAAGATCTGCGGGGGAGGCTATCTACGAGACCGCACTGTATAACGCACTCGGGAGTCCCCCTCGGGAAAATTGACTTTCTGCATTGAAGATTAAATTAATGTTTATTGCAGTGAAATAGTCAGGGCTCAGAGAACCACTGTCCGAAATGATGGTGAGTAATGAACTCCCTCTGCCCCCCCCCCCCCCCCCCCCCCCCCCCCCCCCCCCCCCCCAAAAAAAAACCTCACCCCAAACCCCTCTCTCCCAAACCCTTTCCCCCTTCAAAAATTATGTGAAATGAAACTATCAGACCTTCATAATTTTGATAATCTTTCTTCAGATTTTTAGGTGCAGTGGTTTTATTTCTTTGATAAGATACCGCGCGTACCGTAATACGCCTTTAATATGCACGAGTGCTGATTTTCGAGATCAGAATACTAGAATCTTTTGACATAAAAATAACCACTGCCATCTGAAAAAGCAATTATTCATCAATAGCTTTGGAAAATTTCAAAAGTATTGGATAAAATCCCGCGAAGATATCGTACTGATGAGTATGGGATTTTGCCGTCATGCGTACACAGCCTCGTTCTGATGTATATCAATTTTCCAAATTGCTTCAAGGTTTAACACGTTCCACTAAAAGAAGAGATTTATATAAGATAAGTGTAAAAGTTTTAGGGCGAAATGACATGTCCTTGCGGAGTATTGAACGTTTTTAATTCTGAAAATACACCAGAACGAGGCTGTGTACGCATGATGGCAAAATCCCATACTAAACCCTATAAATGTCATTTACGATATCTTCGCGGGATTTTATCCAATACTTTTGAACTTTTCCAAAAATATTGATGAATAATTGCTTTTTCAGATGGCAGTGGTTATTTTTATGAGACAGATTACTTTATCTATTTGGTCTGCCTGTGTATACTTCCCAGAGCGCACCATGGCCCGACGAAAAGTCCCAAAAAACCTTGCGCGCACGTCACGATCTTCTTTTCGTGAACATCACCACGTAAGTAGTGAAGATTTGTTGCTGAAAGAATCCAACAAAATTATTTGTCATCTTACGTTCTGAGACCAAGAACGTTGTTCAAGGATATGTTCTAATACTTTATGAACCCTTTGGTTGCTGTATTTTGCGCCAAATGCTATTGAATTCGCTATAAAATGGTTGTGAATGTCAGTATGAAACCCAAAGCATGTGTCGATGGCACACTACTTTATTCACCTATGAAAATGATTTTCTTTTTTAGCAATGGCGGATTCAGAACCAGCCGGTGGACGCGGGGAATTTCGTGGTGGATTCGGCGGTAGAGGCCGTGGAAGGGGTAGGGGACGTGGTCGTGGACGTGGAAGGGGTCGAGGTAAAGCTGAGGACAAGGAGGTACAGTATACGAAATGTAGTTCAATATAAATGTCTTTATATCGGTGTATCTAGTAATTGGGGTGAGTTAATCATATCACTGATTTTCTTTATTTTTTTTTCCACAAAACCTACTTGTTGTATCAGTAATGTTTCAAAAATGGTGTATCAATTTGTGTTTTTGACCAAAAAAAATGGTTGTTTTTATTCAGTGGGTCCCAGTTACCAAGCTTGGTCGTCTGGTTAAAGACCTCAAGATCAAAAACCTGGAACAAATCTACATGTTCTCTCTCCCCATCAAGGTTTGTATTGATATTTCTGTACAGTGCTCATTTCAATCTGCAGATTCGTACATGTATATACCAACATGCTTGAATGAAATAGCATGATTGGCAGCCGATTCTGCAAATATTAACCATAGGCATAGTGTCGCTATCTTGATTACCTTAACGTGGTATGTCAGGACGATGCACTCTGACATTTTAGATAATAAACTTAGGATTATAATCAGCGTTTATTGTACTGTTAGTAATTTTTCTTACAATTGGTTTTATAGGAGTTTGAGATCATTGATTTCTTCTTGGGTGCTGCCTTAAAAGATGAGGTATTGAAGATCATGCCTGTGCAAAAACAAACCAGAGCTGGTCAGCGAACAAGGTTCAAGGCTTTTGTTGCCATCGGAGACCACAATGGCCATGTTGGACTTGGAGTCAAATGCTCAAAAGAAGTAGCAACAGCTATCCGTGGTGCTATCATTCTGGCCAAGTTGTCAGTCATTCCAGTCAGACGTGGTTATTGGGGTAACAAGCTTGGTCTTCCTCATACCGTACCTTGTAAGGTTACTGGTAAGTGTGGTTCCACTAGAGTGCGTCTTATCCCTGCCCCAAGAGGAACTGGTATCGTCTCAGCTCCAGTACCAAAGAAGTTGCTTCAGATGGCTGGTATTGAAGATTGCTACACGTCAACGAGAGGACAAACTGCTACTCTTGGAAATTTTGGTGAGATTTATCATCGTCTTTGTGATATTTATATGGCTCTTTCTCAGTATATCAACAACAATAGTGCAACAATATATCAATATTGCAAATTACAACTCAATACAACAATAGTCCCTTTTCGCTTTCACAGATCCCATTGTAAAAGCACTACTTATTGCCAACAGAAGTATTTGTACAGGGTCAGCCTGGAGTCGGTGTAAATTATTCACGAAAAAATGTTCACATGAAACAATAGAAACATTTTTGAATTGCACAGACTGTTTTCTGAATCGAGGTTAAGCCTGTACAAATGCGTCTTGACAGCGGTCATCTCTAAACAATGCGAAACTGGAGTATTATGGCTCTTTCTCAGTATATCAACAACAGTAGTGCAACAGTATATCAAGATTGCAAATTACAACTCAATACAACAATAAATTGAACAGTAGAACAAGGTATTGTTTTATTGGTTACATGTTGAGATATTGAGAATCTGCCATTATCATCATCATCATTTTGTGCCTTTTTGCTTTGTATTTATGTTTTGCCTTGTATTTTATTACAGCCAAAGCCACATTCGAAGCGATCTCCAAAACCTACTGCTACCTCACTCCTGACATGTGGAAGGAAACTGAGTTCACCAAGACCCCCTACCAAGAGTTCACTGATTACTTGGCTAAGAACCATGGTCAGAAAGCTGTACCTGCTGAACCCACAGCTAAATACTAAAAACAGCACTGAACAAATGATTAAAGCTTTAAACTGATACTGTTCTGTGTTGTTACTTATTTATTATTTTCCTCTTGTCACTGAGAGCCAGTTCTAACTGAGGGGGGCTTGCGGTATCCGTCGATTTTTTTGTGTGATATTACAGTATTTTTTATTTCGAGATGCAGTGTTGCGGTATTGTCCTGGTCTGTGGTATTTGGTGATTTTGGTGAAATTCAAATTTCTTTAGGGTATTTTGGTATTCCGGTTGTTTTCCAAACAGTACTACTGAAGTTTCAATTTTAGATGCAGTACACTTGCAGTATTTTTTTTATTTTTTTGATGCGGTATCAGCTATCCCCCCAATATAGTACAACTTGATAAATTCTGATAGCCTGCATGGTGGCCCAAAGGGTATGGATCAGAGGGGGACTGAGGAGAGGAGGGAAACTTGAGCTGCTATCCCCCCCTTATGATCCCTTCCAGTCCCTAGCTAATCCCTTGATCTGTACCCTTTGGGCTGCTATCAAATTGCGAAGATCTGAATTTTCAAAAATCGAAATTTTGTTTGAAAACCTTTGTTGCCTATCAGCATAAATTTCCAAAGGTTTTCATAGAAAATTTCGATTTTTGAAAATTTATATCTTCGCAATTTGTGAAGCGATCTTTTCCAAACTTCACATTTTTACTCATTTCAACAAGCTCTTTCCAGCTATGATAATCATTTTCTTGTCCTATAAGTTTTGAAATTACATGATAAATCCCTCATTGGTGTGGATCTTCTAAGAGCTGCAGGCCTGCCCTCTGGTTTAGTGGTTTGCACCAGCAAAGTTTGTGATTATATATTACCAAACTGCAATACCTGTGTTTGTGGTACAAATAAAGGAAGCTAATGTGGAATGCTTTGTTATTGGCAAAAAAACATTACATCCAATTGAACCAGCAATTTGTTACAATATAAAAGTAATAATGCTTTTGTGCGTTTCACGGAAATCAAAGGATGGAGTCCACTCGAATGTTCTTCATTATACACCGATTCTGAACATGGGGACCAATTTGAATAACCATTGTTCCCGACTGACCAGCCTCTCGTACAGGTGAGAATGTTTTTGTGTTTCCACATGAACACGAGGCTAGTCAGTCGAAGAACAATGGTTATTCAAATTGGTCGCCATGTTCGGAATCAGCAGTATAGACTGAATGTGAAAATGGCTGTCATAAATTGAACTGACTAGCCTCGTGTTCATGATGCTGCACAAAAGTGATTTCACATGGACACGAGGTTAGTCAGTCAAAAACAATGACTATTTAAATTTGGGAGACATTTGCATTCTGTACCAGCATAAGTAACTGCAGTGAAACATCTGGTTCCTGGAACCTCCGAAGTTTTTTTGGGAAGGCCCTGGGGACGAAAACGTATGTATGTTAATAAGGTTCGCAATTTTCATGCTAATACAATATTGTTGAGTTCGAATCTAAAACGTTCCTAATTTCCTGTTTTCCCAAGAAATTTATGTCATCGGGAAAAAATTGACAAGTTTCAAAGAAGGACTTCAAACTCTAGTGCCAGGCCATTGACCGTTTGCGACACCCTTTTTACACCGTTGCTGCTGACTTGATCACTTGATCGCACACTATATCTTTGTTAAATGTTTATTTATATCTAAGTACAATCCCTTTGACTGAAAGTTATCTAAGCAAGTCATGGCGAGTGCTTATCAGCCAACTACCGAACACAGAGAGTCACAGGAATCCATCGAAGTAACGTGCAATCCGGCTACAAGATGGAGCGGTCGAAAGAAGAAGAGTCGTGACCTTCCAATAGTCCAAATTACTGACGAAACGCCAGTAGTAAAGGGGAACAGAAGCGACACCAATCCAAGGTAATACTGTAGTCCAAGACTGCTGTGTTTTGATTGAGGATTTGAAGGCGTTTGTGTGAACTTCTCTTGTCAAGTGTGAGTTTGGTCGTGGTCCAGGTCAGCTGTGTTGGTGCGATTGTCTTTGACACACAAAATAAAATACCATACATTGTTACCTTTGACAATGAATCTGCACTTAAACAAGTTATTTTATTGTAAATCAGAATATTCAAAAGCTGTTTAAAACCACAACGAACCAGTGTTGGAGAACCCGTAACTCCAACGGGTTCAGTCGCCTCGCTGAGTCCTGCAACTGAAAACCCTCCAGACATGAAGAGCAGCACAAGCAGGCTTGAGAGAGCAAAAACCATTAAAAAGTAAGTTTTAACTACCTTCTTGACGTACTGAATTGCAAATGTCTGTCTTGTGTAAACATCATGTAAATGATTTCTTGAGGAATTCATATCGCAATTTTACTTCCGGTTTTAATGTGCATATTCGCACATTTTTGTCGTTGACGCTTTTTAATGCGGTAATTGTTCGCAAGCGTTCTGACCGATTGCATTCAAAAACATCCTTTTCTCATATTTACAAGGCTAGAGAGTTCCTACAGCTACTCTTTAGACTTTCGCTTTCGATACAGTTGTTTAATACTAATCTAAAAAACAGTTAGAAACGGAAAGAAATCTTGTCGTGATTTGAAATCCACAATATTGATTTCACCTTTTTGTGCTGAACTAAATGGTTTCGAACTAATATATCAGCTTTCGTGGAGAAAATTCAAAGTCATGTTACCGGCCATGTTATATTTATGACATCAAGACAATCCAAACATGACAAGCCTATTCACAAATATCGACCTGCCGATACACATGTTCGAGCGCTTGGTTCTTCCTTCACCTTCGTAAGCTTTTGAAAGCTTCTATTTGATTTGGACTCATAATGGCGTTGTCTCCACAATCGCCAGAAACTTGGGACACATTCTCACTGCCCAGCGTTTTTAGCTCATCCCATTCTGTTCCTCGACCGTTTTCTCCGACTAAATCTGGTGGAAGCACGAAACTTGGAAGGTAATTGCCATTGTATATTATTGTTGCTTTGTTTCAAGTTTACAAGTTACAAATGCAAAGTGGGTTCCTGATAAGTTACTCAAATCATCCTTAATAATAATTTCCCTTTGCAGTCTATGTTTTATGGTATATAACGGTATCAATTTATGGTATACATGAAGATGTAGGTGTAGCTTATAAGTTAATTGTATTGAAATAAGTTACATTCGTAATGTATACCATTGTTACCTATATCGTTTACTTATAGTAAAATACTTGGCGGCAATATGATACTAGATATCGTGTTTTATTTTCACTAGTATTTTATATAATATATATGGGCATGTCTTCTAACCTTTTTTTTGTAAATTGTGTTTTACTGAATCTTATATGTCTACATGTATCTCTACATCATTGTATGTGATTATGTTTCATGTAAATATAGACATAATTTACTGATCGAATTACATATAATTTAATTAATACAAATCACTTAGCTTGTGATTTTACCACCTTTTCTCTATAACATATTTAATCTACCCAAATACATCCTTAGTTTTTCCATATGTAATAAAAAGCACAGCCAAGTACTTAGATATTGGCATTATGTTAACCTTTATTGTAATACAGCAAATAAACTCTTGTTTCTCCATTGTGTTATGCATAATATACTTTGATGGCTACATTTGAATCTATCCAAAAATGTCATGATGTTAGAATATAGTGATATCAATTAATATTTTTTAATAATAATAATGTTTAAAAATTAGCCATTCTTGAAGAATACACTGAATTGCAATGGCAACATCTTAAAATTACTATGAATATAATATATTATAGTGTATGCATATACAATTCACTAAAATAACTGTGTAATTTTTTTAACATTCTTGTGGCCGAATAATATTGGTAGAATACTGAACAACAATGAGTTGATCATGAGCCATTTCTCTTGTCATTTGTATAAATACTCCTAGTGTATTTTGTCAATCATCACATTTTATTTTAAAATGTTTTATTCAAGACCTCCTGTGTGTATTTCTAAATGCCTTCATAATAAAAACAGTGTGGGAATGAATTACATGGTTTGTAAAATAAATTAAAAATACATTACTTTTTATTATCATGTCAAGTGAATTTTTAAACAGTACTGCTAATTGGGGATACGACTCTCACACTTCTAATTACTCTACTACATTCTATATTTTCCCCAACACTCATCTCACTAGTTAATATTTGGACGGAGGGAGGAAAATCAGAATATACACACCTGGAGAAAAACCCTCAAAGCAAGGGGGAGAATAATGTGACAAACTCTTAACTCACATGAAGTGCCAGTCCAAGGATCAAACCATGCACCACAGTGGTGAGAGGCAATAAGTGCTCTCACCACTCGACCACCCCTTATTGTGATTTTGGTATGAATACTATCAATGTGATTATATTTTTTTTGGTAATATAAGAGGCCCAAATTTTAGATTTTAGATTTGATATTATTAGTATTGACTGTATATATATGATAATTTTACTATTTCAATTTCTTTAGCATAGGTGTCCCCAATTAGCATACTGTTAATTAAGACACGGTAATAAAGTTTTATTTATTATTATTATTATCATGTACCAGTGGCATAGCTTCCTTTACATATATACGCACGTGCATACCTCGGGAAACCAAAACTTTACAATAAATATACAGCAAAACTGTCAAGTTTAGGTTTTGCTCTCTAAGGAAAACAATGGTGTGCATACTTCGTGAAAGTGCCTGGCTACGCCCCTGTGTACATGTATTCAACACACTTAAACTGCTTTAACAATAATTAACCAAAGCATCTTGTACAATAATGTAGTTTAATTAATAGTCACAGTTTCCAATCTTCAATTTCAATTCCACACACAAAGAGAAAAAACAATGGGATTATACTAGTTCATTTCTATTATTACTATAGACATTGCTTAAATATTGCTTATCCCGATAACTCAAACTCAATTTAGAAACCTCTGGTCCTGGTTGCACGAAGGATCTAATAGCATTATTTACCGGATAAATTTGATTTGGCTGCAATTCTTTATCGCCGCTAAATCGCCGGTAGTTTACACGGGCGATTTGTGGTTGCAATAAAATGGCCAATACTGAACCGCCGACAAAATTGCCGATAAAATTGCACATGTAAACGGCCCTTTATTTTACATGTATGTTAATAATATTTCTGGTTTTGCACTGACAGTGTTGACCGCATGCAGATACATTTGTATTTCATGTCAAGAATAATGGGAAATGTTGCAGTGGAATAATACTAAGAATAATGGCCTTGTTTTCAGGAATTTTGCAGAATAATATTTCAGTAACATTTCCTTGGAATAATATATCTTTTTGTAGTATATTTCTGGAATAATGGCAGTTAATGGAATAATGAACATTTATTAATTCCTTAGCTACGTGAAATATTGCTGTAAAATATGAAAACTGAATTATGGTTTTCTGTTCAATTTATTAAATAAATCAACATCTTAAAATATGTTTTCCTTTTTATTTACATTTAATTTTCTTATTTTTATTCATGACAACACTATGTGTACATTGTATAAATTTGGCATAAAATTGCTAGGAAAATTCATATTATTTCTATTCAATTTTGAAGGAAAAGTGATCAATATATTTTATTATGAATTTTCTAAGCAATTTTATGACCACTTAAACATTTAGAATTAATAAATTTTCAATGTAATTAAATACTCATTTTCTGACAGATTGTTATAAATTATTAATCAACATGCAAAATGATTAAACTTTGTATTGCTTTCATTGTAACAACAACCTGAATAATTTCTTCACATGATCATGAATGAAAGGTACATGTAATTAGACTTTGGTTTGTTATTGCTGTAATATTTCTAAAACAGACAAAAATAGACATCTATTCCTTGTGTATTTACAATAATAATAACCCACTGTTTTTCCTTGCATTATAGTAAGTTGTGTATGCTTTATATGTAAATATTTTGTCTATAGATCAGACTAGGGCGTTATTATACTAAACCAGTTTGATTATTACTAATACAATTCTACATTAAAGTTCTGTGAAACATTTCTGTTACATTATTCTTGATCAGCCGATTTTGCTGTATGTTTTCAATGTATGTATGTATAGGTTCTATTATTACAGAATTTACATAAAAATAGACCAGCAAAAGGTACATTTCCAAGGCTATTTTAATACTCCACTTGCTCTTCCAATTAAACTACTTTTAGATTTAAAGTCATAATGTCACCAATAATGGCCAATACCTAGATATTTGGTAGATATTAAAATTGGAGGCATTATTTTCATTAATGAAAGTCCATAGTCCTTTCAACAACTTTTGCTGTAGAGGACACTGGTTTTGATAGAATCTTTGTATTGTTCTATTTAACAATTAGACTACGAGTTCGAGGTTTCTATGAGGCAATAGTCAACGAGGCGTGTAGCATCGAGTTGACTATTTGAACTCATAGAAAACGAGAATGAGTAGTTTAATTGTTTTAGTAGAAACCAACTAGCATACTACCTTTGAATTTATACCAATATTTATTGATTTTCGCTTTGTTTTTGTTCAAAATGCCGGCTTTTTCGCTACTCACTATCTATCACTCAATAGATATAGTGAGTATGAATTAGCCAACCAGATTGCAGGATTCATGATAGTATGCTAGTTGGTTTCTACTAATACTTTTTATCTATATTCAAGACAAAGAAGTATGCGATGTAACTGATGTTTTCTGTCGGCAGTTGGTGTTTATTGAATAATAATAATATTTAGTTATTTATATATCATTATATCCAAGTGCATGCACAATAGCGCTTTACATCATAAAACAGCTTAATACAAACATTTAAATAAGGTGTTATATAAATTGAAACTAGCGAGTACACTGGTATGGGCTGCATCGGTGTGTAATGGTATTGATAATTTCATAGGTTAAAGAAAATCTATAATACCATAAAAAAGAGTAATTATTTTACTAACGTTTCGAGCCTTAGCCCTTTGTTAGAGTGAGAGGGGTGACTTTATTTAACTAGTCTATTATATAGTCTATTATATTGTCTATTATGCTGTAGAGAGAGCGCAGTCGCCGGCAGACAGGGATCAAACCCTGCTGTTTCAATTAGTAACTTTGTTCTTTTATTAACAGGAAAATTGTGAAGAGTACAGAACAGTTTTTTGGTCTTTGTGATGACCAAGAAGAGCAAAGTCAATTGGAAAGGAAATGGACACAGAGAAAGAAAAGACATTATGGTAAAAGATATGGTGGATTAGCAGATGTTGTCCAAGATACTGTTGATAATGCAAGGAGACTACGAGTACGCGTACCCAGTGTCTCAAGTGTGCATAGTACTACAAGCTCCCATGACCCTACTCTTGTACGTACACGGAGCAGGAGGCAGTCAGTGGCTAAGATGGCATGGAAGGAGCTGAAGCATAAAGCTAAAGCTGGTACTTTGGTAAGATGATCCCGTTTTAATACTTTTAAATGGGCTTATGTAATGCAGATATATTATTTCAGTGGTGATTGTCAGGATTGTTGTTGAATATAAGCTGGCTAAGAAACAACAAGACTGTGATCGCTGTTGAATTGTGTTGATTCAGTGCTATATCTGTGTAAGAAACAAAAGCACCTAATCTATGGAGATCACATCACAAAAAAAAATTTTCCAAATAAATTACAAAAAAATAATTTTCCAAATAAATTCAATGAATCATCCAATATTATAACGGCATTGAAAACTTAGTATATTTGTGTATTTTTAAACTTTTATAACTGCAATTGGGGTGAAATGATGATATATGCAAATATTGTGACAACAACAGACTTTGTATTGGCAGCCATTTTGGATGCCACCACAAGGCTGTCATTATCATTGCCATTACTAATTCAAGATATAAAACTGAAATATGTATATTATCAACTACTTGTACATGTAATAATAATTATAATAATAATTTATTCAATTATATTGCGCAAATATCAATCCGAAAATTTTCAGATGGATTGCGCATTACAATAATATACAATAATAATAAAAATATTTGACAATGTTGTTAGGGGGGGTAAAAAAATGTTTTTGTGTATTATGTATTTACGTTGTCATGTGAAAATTGCTATAATTAATGATAATTACAGCAGATTCATGTTGGCGATCATTGTGACATTTGAAATGTGACGTTGTCAAGTGAAATGTCAGGTGCTTTTAGGGGGCAGGGAAGATGTTTTGCAAAGAAAAGCACATGTTGAAAGTGCAGTGTTACTGTTGTAAAATAAGGAAACTAAGCAGCAAGGACCGTGGATACATGGAATTTGTTGGGTGTGAGGATTCTAGTGATTATGACTGGTGCTGGTGATGCAGCAACAACATTACAAACATACTAACGTTTGATTATCTCATTGAGGTTCATGAGGCTTCTAGAGCTCCACCAATGTTAACTGTTCATGATGAAGGGAGGAGTTTCTGTCCTGCGATGTTTACAGAAGAAGAGCCCAGAGAACAGGGAGACCAGGTGGATAATGCAGTGATGAGAGAAACACGGGTAAGACTACATACCAGTATTACTCAATGATGCACCTTTTTGTAGTTTCCCAGAATGCTTCAGGATTCTGCAAGCGCAAGCGAGGTCAGGGTACAAAATAGATTGAAGATATTAAGAGAGAATGAAGCAAATTCAGTAGAAAACGTAGACTTTTAAATGAAAAGTGCGTCGATTTACAAAGATAGATGCAAATTCTCAGCAAAGAATATCATTTTTTCCTGTTCTTCATTAGTTACAGTTGTCATTTTTAGGGCTCAATAGAGACCAATTCTGAATATTTTTATCCCTGACCTCGCTTGCGCACACAGAATCCTGAAGCATTCTAGGAAACTACGAAAAGGTGCCCCTCAGCTGTTTGTAGCTTCACTTACAGCTTTTCATCTGTGGAAACAGGTTTCCATGGTGAGTGGGTTACCTAATGACTAAAAATCACTCTGTAAAGCGCTATTGACATACCATGAAATAGCGCTATATAAATAAAGATATTATTATTATATTATTATTACCTGTGGTAGTTAGGAGTACTGGTACCCCCCTCCCCCAAATAAAAAAAAAAAAACAACAACCCTGTTTTATTCCTTTCCTGAGTTTGATATCTTCCTTCTGCTTCCTTCCTGCCTTTTCTCCTTTCTTCCATTTCTTACCCTTTCATTCATTCATTCGTTTTATTTATTTATTTCTAATGTCAACACAACAGACATATCATTACATGTATGTTTGTTCATGTGTTTCCTTTGAATTTTTTAGGGCTCTAGAGAATTGGATGATGAAGTTTTCTTTGACTTCATATCAGCAAGAGCTAAACTAGGAAGGAGAGAAATCTTCCTCCCTCCCATACCTGAGGACAAGGATGTTGGTATTGATGAAGAAGAAAAATTACCTGCAGATGAAGAGAGAGAGCGATTGACACCTGAAAAAGGAAAAGATGAAATTGATCATGCTGTACAATGGCTGTAAGTACTGGTATATATGCTGCATTCACACCTAAGCATGTTTGGTGAACTGAGTTTGATATTGTCTGTGAATTACTGTAGTATTTGATCTTATATTATTATTATTATTATTATTATTATTATTATTATTATTATTATTATTATTATTATTATTATTATTATTATTATTATTATTATTATTATTATTATTATTATTATTATTATTATTATTATTATTACTTCTTCTTCTTCTTCTTCTTATTATTATTATTATTATTATTATTATTATTATTATTATTATTATTATTATTATTATTATTATTATTATTACATTATTATTATTATATCTATCAATCATAAACATAATTTATGTAAACTCAATGATGGCAAGGTCACCATTACTAGATCCTAGAGGAAGGAGTATTAGAGGTTTTCATGAAAGGACTAAGTCTTCATGATTTGTATTTTAATGTTTGTATTTTATTTAATTTGATGTGGTTGTACTATCAGGGGTCCCCCAGGGCCACAAGCCAGTATTCGAGGCAAGCGGATGGCCAGTAGGCCTGATGTCAAGAATGCTGACAGACGACAGTATGGGAAGGGATTGGTAGGAAGGTGGCTAAACACAACTATTACAAGGAAAAGACTCCCAAGTACCGTGAAGAAGCAGTTAGAAAGCCTTAGTGATCACAGGTACAATGTGCAAACAGTAATGACGATGATAATAATAATAATATACTGACAACAACAACAACAGCAGAAACAATGACAGTAACAACAACGACAACTACAGCAACAACAAAGAAGGAAGGAAATGACAACAACAATGGTGATATGACTACCACCACCACCACTACTAACAACAACAACAACAACAACAACAACAATAGTAGCATCACCAACAACAACAACAACAACAGTAACACCAAACAATGACAATGACAACATCAGTAACAATGACAGTAACAACAACGACAACTACAGCAACAACAAAGAAGGAAATGACAACAACAATGGTGATGATGACTACCAACAACCACCACTACTAACAACAACAACAACAATGACAACAACAACAACAATAGTAGCATCACCAACAACCAAACAATGACAATGACAACATCAATAACAATGACAGTAACAACAACGACAACTACAGCAACAACACAGAAGGAAATGACAACAACAATGGTGATTTGACTACCACCACCACCACTACTAACAACAACAACAACAATAGTAGTATCACCAACAACCAAACAATGACAATGACAACAATGATAGTAGCATCACCAACAACAACAGCAACAACAACAGTAACACCAAACAATGACAATGACAACATCAGTAACAATGACAGTAACAACAACGACAACTACAGCAACAACAAAGAAGGAAATGACAACAACAATGGTGATATGACTACCACCACCACCACTACTAACAACAACAACAACAACAATAGTAACAACAACGACAACTACAGGAACATGACTAACACCACCAATAACACAATTACCAATAATAAATTATTACAAATAGAAATCTCTGTTCATTAAAATAATTGTTTCATTCACAGGCCATTTTTCACTTACTGGGTGTCATTCGTTCAAGTAGTTTGTTATCGTTACTCTGTCTGTTTATGGCTTTGCTCCTATTGGATTCACTAAAACGGAAAGATCTGGATTAGTAAGTGATTCATTACTCATAAAACTAAGTAACGTGCACAGTTGTGATTGACATTGAGTACAGAGAACCTTTGACTAAGCTCTCACGGGTGACAAGTGACCATACAATACAATACTTTATTTAACATATTGTTCACCATCTTTTTATGTTCACAAATGTGAGGTGGTCATATACTACACAATAGGTTTTTGAGCTGTGTTAAGGGTTATGAAGGTTTTCATGTACAGCTATGAGCAAGCCTTCAAGAGGAGAGAGAGACAGAGGGAAAAAAGCTCTTCCATTGGTCCTTCTCTCCCCTTCTCTCCCTGGTTGCTTAAGGTTTGAATGCCTTGTGTAAATACTTTCATCTCAATCAATGTTGTCTTTATCGTAAAAGGTTCGAAAAAGTCGGCAAGGATCTCTTGTGCCTGAGTATTTAAAAGCGTATGATCAAGATAACTTCTGGGTTGGACCAAATCAGGTACGTATACGTTTACACTGAAGAATGGTTTGCCAGTTGGTGGCTTTGATGTCTCTGAACATTGTTGTTATTGTTGTTGTTATTGTTGTTGTTATTGTTGTTGTTGTGTACGTTGTTGTATATGGTTTTGTTTTTATGTTGATGTTGTTTCCTTGTTATTCAAGTTTGATGTTCTTGGACGTTGCTGTTGTTTCAAAGTTTTAAAATGCTCTTGTTGATTACATTGTCATACATAAGTGTATGTACAATACATGTACATGTACATTGTAGGTGACTTCACAAAGGAGGGAAGACTTCACAGGAAGTATCCCATGTAAAATAGACTGAAAAGCTCACTTTACATACCGTATTTTGTCAAAGTTCGCCCAGCCTCAAATAAATATCCTCCAATAGGTTTTCAGGAGAAAAACTGTTTAATATAGTCCCCTTTTAAACCCCCCTTCAAAACCCCCCCCCCCCCCCCTACAGGACCCTCCCCCTATTATCATAGAGACACCCACAAAGGGAGCGTTTATTAGAGACACCCACTCGAAGGGGGCATTTATTAGAATAGACTGAAAAAAACACTGACATTCATTCTTTAAATGTTACAACTGAATACCGCTTATGTTTTCATCGTATTGTTGATGAATAAACGCCCAAAACTTGGAGTTTCAAATATATGCCCCCTCTTTTAAACTAAACGCCTCCCTCCGCCCCCTCTAAAACTTCAAATTTAAAATAAACGCCCCCCCCCCCCCCCCCCCCCCCCCCCGCCCCCCCGGCGTTTATTTGAGGAAATACGGTAACCGTAAATTTGTATTGTACACCTTTAATTTGTTGAATGAAAACTTAACCCTGATTTGTTCTTACAGGAAGCCTTAATCCATCTTGGAGCAAAATTTGCACCATGCATGAGGAATGATAGACTACTTATAGAAGCTCTGGAACGAGAAAGAATTGAAGAATCTAAGACAGGATGTTGCATCAAGACTGATAACAGTGGGTGTATTCAGTCATCAAAAAAAGACTGCTCGGTAATATACATATGATGATGGTGATAATGATAATAATAATAATAATAATATCTTTATTGGCCACTGGTTGGTGGTTGGTGGTGGTGATGATGATGTTGTTGTTGTTGTTGGTGATATGATGGTGATGATAATGATGGTGGTAATAATAATGGTGGCAGTGGTGGTAGTGATAATGATGATGGTGGTGGGTGGTATTGACAATGTTGTTGTTGTTGTTGGTGGTGATATGATGGTGATGATAATGATGGTGGTGATAATAATGGTGGCAGTGGTGGTAGTGATAATGATGATGGTGGTGGGTGGTATTGACATTGTTGTTGTTGTTGTTGTTGTTGGTGATATGATGGTGATGATAATGATGGTGGTGATAATGATGATGGTTTTGATGGCTTTGATAGTGGTAATGATGATAATGATGATGGTGGTGGTTGGTAGTAATGACAATGGTGATGGCGGTGGTGATGGTGATGATGATGACTGTTGGTTAAATGATAATGATGATGGTGGTGGTAGTGGTAGTGATAATAATGGTGGTGGTGATAATGGTGGCATTGGTGGTGGTACATGTTGTACGTGTAGTGATGATGATGGTTGATGATGATGGTGGTGTTGGTGATGGTGGTGTTGATAGTGGTAATGATGATGATGATGGTGGTGGTTGGTAGTAATGACAATGCTGATGGTGGTGGTGGTGGTGGTAGTAATAATAATAATAATAATATATTATTATTATTTATATAGCGCACTCTCCAGAAATGCCCAAATGCGCTTTACATATATACATGTACAATTCAAAAAATCTAAAACTAAGTATGAGAAGAAAAAAATATATATATATATCTAGATATAAAGAACAATAATAAAAGCTAACTATGTAATAAAAAATGTCAGAGCCTATTTTAATAATATGCTAATTTAAAAAGATGTGTCTTGAGTTTCTGCTTAAAAATTACAACACTAGGACTACACTTAATGTCCATAGGTAGTTTGTTCCACATATTAGGAGCGCAAACTGAGAACGCTCTGGACCCATACGACTTGGTATGATATGATGGTTGGCAAAGAAGCAACTTGTCAGCAGATCTAAGAGTTCTCTTTGGAGCATAGGGTACAAGCAGTGGTGGCGGTGATGGTGATGGTGGTGGTGATGATGATGACAATGTTGGTTAAATGATAATGATGATGGTGGTGTTGGTAATGATGATGTGATGATTGTAAGAAAAACGGTTTAGAATGATATCCATTACAACAACGATGATGATTATTACGATCATAACTGTAGATACTGAATAATGGTGATGACAATATGTCACGGTAACAGTATTGATGATGGCAATCTCTCTGAAGATTTGTGATTGATGCCTTTCTAATAGAGATTGATGCCTTTCTAATAGAGATTGATGCCTTTCTAATAGAGATTGATGTCTTTCTAATAGAGATTGATGCCTTTCTAATAGAGATTGATGCCTTTCTAATAGAGATTGATGCCTTTCTAATAGAGATTGATGCCTTTCTAATAGAGATTGATGCCTTTCTAATAGAGATTGATGCCTTTCTAATAGAGATTGATGCCTTTCTAATAGAGATTGATGCCTTTCTAATAGAGATTGATGCCTTTCTAATAGAGATTGATGCCTTTCTAATAGAGATTGATGCCTTTCTAATAGAGATTGATGCCTTTCTAATAGAGATTGATGCCTTTCTAACAGAGATTGATGCCTTTCTAATAGAGATTGATGCCTTTCTAATAGAGAATTCTTTCACTCTATTCTCCTTCAGCGTGCGTTCACCAACTTCAAAGTATATTCCAAAGGCAACTTGTCGCGAGCAGTATGTGGACAGGATCCCCAGTGAGTATCGGTTTTATAATCCATGCAAGAATATGACATGACTGATTTTTGATCAAAATCTAAATTCTCCTTCAATTTATTAAATTCCAAAGGAGAATTTGACATTTGATCACCAGTCACTTTTACACCTTCCTTTTTTTTTATTTTTATTATTTATATTTTTTTATTATTTTTAAATAGTATGGACTATTTGATAACCATTCTATCATAGATTGTGTCAAGACCCGCCTTCAGTTAAACCTTACAAATGGAGTTCGGACATCACTAAGTGGCCAGTAAGTATAATAATAATAATATAATAATAATAATAATAATAATAATAATAATAATAATAATAATAATAATAATATAATAATAATAATAATAATAATATAATAATAATAATAATAATAATAATAATAATAATAATAATAATAATAATAATAATAATATTTTTTATTTATTTATATGCTACTGTTTACCCTTATATATTTCACTGTAGGTGTTCAAAGGGTTCAGGGATCATTTCGTTTCTGGGGGGGACACACAAATGTCGCCAAATTTCTTTTTCCAACCTTGATAAATCTTTTAAAATAGCCAGAGTTGATCTTATAGTGATCATTTAATTTTGGTGGGGGTGGGGGTTGTACATGTAAGAAAGGTGGGTAGTACTATCCTTTGGATAGGTCAGTCCTTATCCAGTGGATAACTTTATTGAAGGATTCTTCCCCCACCCTCACCCCCATCAAAATTAAATCTTCACTTAGTGTTCAGATATTTTTCGATATAACAACAATAAAGTTGCGAGAAGAAATGGTACAATTCATCTTGTGATGTTTAGATTTGCAAAAAGACCAACAAAAACGTCAGTGCAGCAGACTTTCCACAAATGACTTGTGAGGTAACAGGACGGCCATGTTGCATCAACACCCAAGCAAAGTGTGCGATACTTAGCAGAGAGGAGTGTAAATTTACCAAAGGAATTTTCCACGAGAATGCAACACTCTGTTCACAGGTACGAACCAATACTACAGACAGACAGCTATTTCTTCTGGTGGACGTAAACGTAGGCAATTCCGCGCGTAAGACCACAGGGAACCCAATAAAATATCCCTTTCCTGTCCGCCACAGGAAGCCCATCAAAAGACGCGCGCCTCAGCAGAAATGTTGAGCTGTCTGTGCCAACACTTGCTAAAACGCTATTTCAGTACACTACCCGACCAACAGACAACCATCGCAACCAACAGACAAATAAACGACCAAATATATAAAACTACATTATCAAACGATTCTTGTTGTCATTGTGTTAAGGTCGATTGTCTTGGGAACATTTGTGGCATGATTCCATTCCTTAAAGCTAAAACAGCTGATCAGATATATCGTCTGTGGATGGCAATATTTTTACACGCAGGGTAGGTATGGTAAGGTTGATACACAAACACAATTCGTACTTACCACCACCCCCACCGCACTAACCCACCTCCCCTCCCACCGTACCCCAATGCGCACTCGGACTAATTGTTGCATCACAAGTGATGTTACAATGCGAAGTGGAAATGGTTGGACGAAAGGAAGAGTAGTCTATGTTCTTTACCCCACCCAAAATCCATTTCCTGCCCCACCCCCTCCTCCCACTCCTCCAATATACGCAGACCGCCAGCAACGCAGGCTCAAGGCCTGTTCTAACTTTATTTTACTAATGTTACAGCCTGATTCACCTAGCCTGTACGTTGGTGTTCAACTTCACTATTTTACGTGACCTCGAGAAGTTGTGTGGATGGATTCGAATAGGGATTATTTATATCATCAGTGGCATTGGTGGTTATCTTATTAGTGCGATTCTTATCCCGTATCAAGTAGAGGTGAGTTATTATCATCATCATCACAATCACCAATGATCATCATCACCAGCATCACAATCACCATTGATCATCATCACCAGCATCATCGTCATCAGCATCGTCACCAGCATCACAATCACCATCCTCATCATCAGCAGCAGTATCACATTCACCGTGATCATCATCACAATCACCATCATCATCGTCACCAGCATCACAATCACATCATCATCGTCACCAGTAGCGGTATCACATTCACCGTGATCATCATCACAATCACCATCATCATCGTCACCAGCATCACAATCACATCATCATCATCAGCAGCAGCAGCAGCAGCAGCAGCAGCATCACATTCACCATGGTCATCATCATCAACAACATGCACCACGTCATCGTCATCACTTCATCGTCTTTTCCATTTCGTCAGGTTGGTCCATCTGGTTCAATGTTTGGTATTATTGCCTGTTTGTTTGTGGAGCTCATCCAAAGCTGGCAAATGATAAATCGTCCCTTCATAGCTCTGTTAAAACTGTGCGGTGTGGTCTTCCTACTGCTGCTTGTCGGCCTTCTTCCCTACGTCGATAACTTTGCTCACATGTCAGGGTTTTTCTGTGGTTTTTTCCTGGCTTTCATCTTCCTTCCCTACGTAACATTTGGTATGTGGGACAAACGACGAAAGAGAATCCAAATCCTCGTGGCGTTTGCAATAATCGTCATCATGTTTGTCGTCGCTTTTATCATATTTTTGGGAACTCAGACGGCCACGTGTAGCGGCTGCGCGTATTTGAACTGCGTGCCGATCACCGTCGATTTTTGTGAACCTTACAACTTGGGCCAAAAGTTACAGCCAAGAGAGCTGTAGTACTGGCCAATCAACTATTCGAATTATCGTGGAGACACGTGACTAAATACGGAATGGAAACTAGTGACCTCAATTTACACGTGGTCTACGCGAGGACGCCATTGGAAATATCTCATTCAAGATTACTCAGTTACACCAGAGGAGAGACATGAACTGTTTAATGTCAAAATAGTGACATGATTAATAACCATTGATTGCTTTTGTTGCTTACATATCGATATATTATTGAAACGCAAACTTGTTTATATAGAATAGACGCTTGTTCGCAGATACCGCTGTAATAGCAGATGACAGGCGCATAAATAGGCTGTGTCTCGAGTCCATGTAAATTATTCATAGATGCTAACGAGAAAGCGAAATTGTATTGGCATGACAACCAAAAACAACATTCAATAAGCCAGTTCACGCTGTCGGCCGCCATTTTGAATTGGGGCAAACTCGGCAAAATTGATAGAAATCTGGATCACTTTGACTTGCCGTAACTCCGCTCGATTTCGTTTGATTTTTAAAAACTTACCATTTTAGAAAAGATGTGTTCTTTGTTATTGATGTCCTATGATATGATGGGTATTGGAAGGCTACAAATCGAGAAAAAAAGATTGTTTTCAAAATAAAACGTTCGGCACGTGAATATGCAAATTAGCTCGAAATTTTAAGATCCATTCGTGAAAAGAAGATTGACTCGTAAAAGGTAGTTAAAACACCTACATTGGTCTTATTTTCACTCCAAAAACTCATATGCATGCCTGCTGATTATCGAAGTTTAAATTTAGAAAATCCAACGAAATCGAGCGGAGTTACGGCAAGTCAAAGTGATCCAGATTTCTATCAATTTTGCCGCGTTTGCCCCAATTCAAAATGGCGGCCGACAGCGTGAACTGGCTTATTCCACGTGATTTGAATCGAGACTAAGGGTGCGTTCGATTGACCTTATTCCAGAATAGGAATACTTGGAATAATACGGAATGTCCGTTCAATTGAGTCTGTTCCGATTCCGGAATAAGCGAAATATATTCCAAATATATATCATAGCAGAATGCTTGGAATATTCCGGAATAATGACGTCATCCGTCTGCCCCAGAATCTGGAATTATAAACGCGCCTTCTGCCAACGAGTACAGCGGTATCTAAATAACTCGAAAGTGGAGTTTTTATTTCCCTCCTCAGTCTCATGCTTCCCTTTAATAAGTAAAGTTGGTTATAAATGATGTAAAGAACAGCGAAACTCCTATCCAGTAGTTGGCTTTTTTCCGTCCCAAGAAGCTCAGCGAGCTTGACTAAGGGACTGGGAACTAATCTGCCGTTGTTTAGCTGTACTATCCTTGTAGCTATCGGTGATTTAGGCATGTAAAGATACCTTTATGTGTACGTATTTATGTAAAGTAGAACAACATTTTAAGCTTTTGATAAAAACATTTTTGGTCAAGTATTTTAGGATAATTTACGTTTTGTTATAATAAATTATTTTTTCTGTTGAAGATTTAGTTTACAGTGTTCATACTGCATTTATTTTGGATCTCTGAGAAACAGACGAGTGTCTTAAGCTACACCCATCTTTGGCATTTCAAATGAGTCGTTTTCGTACGAGTGGGAAACCTGCGGTACCGTGACACTCAAATGGCTTCCTTTCTGAACCAATCAAAAAGCGTCGGTGTAGATGCATCTCCACCAATCAAACTCTTTCAATACGCAAGGTGCGGTGACGGTGCAGTAACTTTTCGCACTCATACGAAAACGACTCTGTGCTGCGTCGTACTTCGACGAATCATACGTATATAATACGTGAAATCACTAGAAAATTGAGTTAAAACGAATACAATCGAATAGTTCTTTTTTACTTTGATATCAACTTTTGGAATACAATTCATTCTCGTCCCCAGATTTTTCGTTAGAAAGCTGAGAAGGGTCTGGGGACGAGAATGGAATACAACTTCAAAATGAATGCTGTCTTTTGTTCACGAGTAAATTAAGGAGAAGTTGTAGTCAGAGGAGAGGTCTGGCCATTGTGCTTTGCTGATAGTTAATATTGAAAACCGGTCTTCATTAATTCATTCAACATAATTCATTGTGTTTGAAAACCTTTATAATTAATGTCCACTGATTGAAACACTCATCAAATATAATTGCCACGTGTTTTATATCCCAAAAATTATTTTAGTCGCAAAGAAAAAATATTTGGTTATCACCGGCTGTTGCCTTCACACCGCCCGTCATGAGCTCTCAAGTAAAGATCCAATCATCCTTTACCAAGAGACCATAAGGGACAGAGAGGGAGTCTCGCGCATTTTCTGGGATATCTTAATTTCAAAAAATCTATTTTTAGAATGCGGACGCCAATGGAAACAATAATAATAATAATAATTTAATTCTTGAAAAGCGCATTCCATACTCACGGCTTCATGAGAAATAAAAAAGGCAATGCGAAAGAAAAGTGGTATCTCGCCTTTTCTCCTTTTTCTTTAACCTATAGCTACATGATATTGTGTATAAATTGACATTTTTGGCTTGATTTTTGTCATTTTCGCCTTTTCAGTTATTCTGCGCTCGCGCACTTTACAAATCACACTACCACCAGCTGCGCGCGCACCATCAGGACATTCAAAATGAAGAAAAACATCCGGCTCAAAACGTGTTTCAAACCACTTTAAGTGTTGTAAAACTACATACTGTGTTACGTAATACACAACTTGTAATATATTAGCGCTACACAGCTCCACTGACAGTCTATTGGTACCGGAAATATGTTTCCTTTGGCGTCCGTCACTTCGTGTTTCTAAAAATAGATTTAGTGATATTAAGATATCCCAAGGCCATGACCGCGAGACTCCCTCTCTGTCCCTTATGCTCTCTTGATGGACTATAATAGCCCATGCAGAATGCTCAAAAATGGCCCAAAATGACGATATTTGATGGACTATAGCCCATACAAAAAGCTCAAAAACGGCCCAAAATGACGATATTTGATGGACTATAGCCCATCATGAAAACGATCAAAAATGGCCCAAAGTCACGATATTTGATGGACTATATATAGCTAATTGCATTATCGTTGTCGGTTGAAAATCATAAATTATAGAAGCTGAGACCGCAAGGATGGATGGGAAATCAGTTCATGACCCGCATTACATACAGATATATTCAATGTTCTCAGACAATGTTTTGGTACATACTCTATTCTGTATAATAAATATAACAATAATTTCCCTTGTTACGTGTAGATACGAACTGGTATCACATCATTAAAGCTTTTCCCATTGGAGGAAGTGTTCTGCAAACATGGTATGTATGTCACCATGGCAACACGGATATACCTAACTCGAACAGTTATAGAAATATGTCAATGAATTATTATTATTATTATTTTACCAGCTTAAATAATACCTTTCAATAGGAAATTATCTATAAAACAATGTTATTAGATTTAAAAGGGAAAAAAAATTAACAAAAATCAAGTGTCATGACTGGGAGTCGAACTCGCGACCCCAAGTTTGAAATGAGAAAAGCATGCCGGGAAATTCTTCAAAAAGCGACCATACACCCAGACTTTAATGCTGAGTCACCGTATGTTACGTATAGGATGAAGATTTCGGCCCCATCCGCGCTATCGAGCAGTACATCAATCAACTTAGCATTCAAAGAGGGAGGGAGCAGTCGGATCCTAAGCCATCAAGGACTGTCCCTACTAAGCTATTGAGCCCGCTTACTGATTTGGACGACAAGTTTAGCTAGTCTATCTGAACAATGGTCATTGTTGTGCAAATTCGATGCCTGAAGTCCTGAGGGAAAGCGCAACTAATGAGTGTTTATTGTCACATTACAAAGAACCTAATGAACTTGTTGTGTCTACAGATCTTGTAAAAAGACGCATGCCTTTCATTGTGTTACTATCATTCCCTATAAAGGCTTAGTTACTTATGATAATTCTGATCAAACGAAATGTTCTTTACCGCAGGTGTTAATCTCGAGATTTGGGCTCACGAACATTCGTATGAAAGACTGTATAGCCCATGCAAAAAGCTCATAAATGGCCCAAAATGACGATATTTGATGGACATAGCCCATGCAAAAAGCTCATAAATGGCCCAAATGACGATATTTGATGGACTGTACATAGCCATGCAAGAAGCTCAAAATTGACCCAAAATGACGATTTTATTTTTTATTTATTTATTTATTTTTATTTATAAAATCTTTTGACAGACGGCCTACGTCAGCAGAGCTGATTTTCAGAAGGGCTCTGTATAGAGAAATATAAATATAAATATAATAGATAAATCATTTTCGACATGGCGAGTGCCACGCGTTTTAGTAGTGGTGCTATACTAGTTTTATTTTTGACTCTTTCGTCGATACTTGAGTCTTTAAAGCCTGCTAATAGGTTACCTAATGGCCCTAGTTCTATTATTATCGCCTTAAAAGCGGACCAGAGGATGTATCCTGGTAGAAACTCAGGTTTGCCTCGTCGTCCATCGAATCGGCATGGTGTTCCGCCATCTTTGAAAATGAAAGCTGGAATCAACCTCGTAAATGCTGCTTTTGTGGCTTCATATATTCTGCTTCTCGCTGGTGATGTGAGCTTAAATCCTGGTCCCATTAAAGATCCTTGTGGACTATGCAGAAAGGGCTGTCGCAATAATCAAATATTTGATGGACTCAAAGAGACCCAGTTATGCTCTCTTGGACATACTAATCCGATAATACAGTCATTCCCAAAAAGGTTGTCCAGATGAAAAGACTACAATACTACAATAAAGTCACGTGATTCATTATATATATTCAATTTCCTCGCGTGGACGACTTCAGGATCTGAATTATAATGACGAAAGTACTTTTATTTCATTTTTTCTTGGATGAACAAATGTCCAACGCTCAGTTAACAAGACGCTCAATGAGCGTACACTCGGGCATTATGACAATGACAGTTGCGTGACGAGGGAGACTATGTATCAGTATGTGTCGGTGAGTAAATAAAAATCTCCGAATCGTACTTCCGTAGCATGTACTTGGAACGTCCAGTTGAGGTTCATATTCATGGTCAGACGGTTCTGATAACATCTTTGGTTTCTTCGTTATCGCATAGGAAAGTTGAACTTCGTATCTTTGAAAACATAAAAATTTTGACCAGTTCAGACTACGGTATGATGTGACAAAGCTCGACCAATCTGCTGTCTCTGCCTATACATTGAAAGATCTTGTTCGATTTATCTCGAAATCAGAAAGGAATTATCGATTCAAAATCAAAAGCTGCTTCTGTTAGATTTAAGATGTGACCTCAAGTGACCTCAAATACGTTTAAATACGTACGACAGCGTACCTTAAGAGTCGGAGATCTTTATCTATGAGTCACCGACACAAATATTCTCCCTTGTCACTGAGCGTCTTCTTCTGTAATAGATCCCTAAAATCTAAGGACGTTTTGATTTCGATTGTATTTTTGCCGTTCACTGACCTGTTTTGAGCGTGGAAAATTCTTAAAAAAAACAAGGATCACACAACTGTAATCGTACTGAATTTTTGAGAAAACGCCGGGAATAAAATAAACATCCATCGTGAGTTACTGAAAATATTAAACTCGACTGGCTCGATTGTTTGCATGACTTCTGTACATATAGCTTTCTGTCAATAGATGTAGTTACATCGCTGGTCGTGAGTTTAATTATAAATACTCAAGGACATACGACTGGACTCTCAGTTTCTTTGCGATTGCTGAAAATAAAGCCACCAAGAGAAAGATATATTTGCTCAGTAAGTATTGTCGCGACCTAATTTTAGAACTGCCGCCTAGCGCTATTTAAAACAGAATTTCCACGCTCAAAACAGGTCAGTGAACGGCAAAAAATATAATCGAAATCAAAACGTCCTTAGATTTTAGGGATCTATTACAGAAGAAGAAGAAGCTGAATAGTCGGGTATTATGAATCACACTTCTGAATCAGTACATCTGGCTTCAAGTTGTGATATACATGCTTGGCTAGGCAGTACTCAGTTGAGTTCACATTTAAGTCAACATTAGAGTTCATTTGTATTATAGTTCTTGAGTTCATTTGATTTGCTTTTGAGCTTGAGTTCAATTGTTTACCTTTTGACTTTGAGTTCAATTGATTTGCTTTTGATGATGTAGTTACATCGCTGGTCGTGAGTTTGATTATAACTAGAATCCTGACCTTTCAATATCTTGAAGATCTCAAACTGCTTTCAAATAATCTAAGATTAAATAACTACTTGAGTCCTGTGTGTCGTTTGTTTAGCGATTAGAGCGGTTTTCCGCGAATTCAGGGACCGGAGAGTAGCTTGCTCCTTTATCTGCTGAGTTATCTTGAAACTCGATACGATCAAATACTTGGCATTTTGTGTCCGACGAAAAATAAAAAAAAGAAAGTGTATTTTCTAACTCGGGCTTCCTCCGGAAGTGCCCGAGTAATGAGACAAAATAGAAGATCAGACGGTTTAAAAAGAAAGAAAAAACTGCAATCAGAAGTAAAATTACTCGCTGAACTCATGACCATCGGTTCGATCTTACTATCCTCTCCCACCCCAATCTAATCAATAAACCCAGGAGAAAGTACAAATAAATGAAAAATGGGAGATAGTTTTCCGAGTGAAACTTTGGCTTTCAGGTTTCATTTAATTTTTGGGTCGATGTGTTGTCCAGGAGCACATATCAATATCAGAAACAAGACCCGTTTTGAGAACACATACTTCATATATATATTTATAAAAATAACTTAACATTATTCAATTATTTTCAATTATTTCAGATTATTAAAATAATCATTTTCATGAGTATAAAAATGTTCTTACAAAAATAAACAGCAAAAAAAAGAAGACACTAAAAAAAAAGAAAAAAAAAAAATCGGTGCAGCGAGGAACCGATCCCCAGGCCTTGTGCTTCTAATTATAACGCGCTGTGTTTCAGTGCGAGCCACAGGACCATAGTAATTTGCACAACAATAGACAGTCCGTTCACAAAATACACTAGGTTATTTTGTCCTCCAAATCAATAAGCGTGCACGATAGCCTAGTGGTGCGGGGCAGTTATTTAGTGGGCCTAGGATCCGACTGTTCCCTCCCTCTTTGACTACTAAGCTGATAAGGTGTAAGCCCGGATAGCGCTGATGGGGCCAAAATCATACGGTGACTCAGCATAATGTCTGGGAGTATGGTCCATTTTTGGATAAATTACCGGCATTCATCTCTTTTGAACCTGGGGGTCCAGGGTTCGAGTCCCAGCCGTGACACGTTTTTTTTTTCATTCTTTTTTTGTTTTGTTTTGTTTTTTGGAATTGTTACAATATTTCTTCTTTTTTTGTAAATTTGTTTGTAAAAATAGCGTATAACATATGAATAGCGGCCCCAATTTGGCTAATAGGTATTTGCAATGCAAAATATTTTCAAAAGCTAGAAAAAATGAAAAGCTTGGAAGCGTAATCCCTCGTGGTCAAGTGCGTTAAAGCGGAGGGTTAGGTTTAGGGCTAGGGATGGGGCAGGCTATAAAGTGATTTATTTGATGATTCGAGTTAAAGATTTGATATATTATTGTCCAGATTGGCGCGCCATACCATTCGCTTGGTTTTTAAAAAAGTGCTTTTATTCACTTGTTAGGGGCCGCTCGCTATACACTCAATAGAGTGATTCCAATAAACCTTGGCACTACTAATTAGCTGTCAGTGTTTATTAGATGCAAAGTAGCAAAAGACAACAAAAGAGTGAGTGTCTAATAGTGTGTATTGGTGTAGTTAGTAATGCCCAAGTTTATTGGAATACGTAAGGAGAAGGAGCCGGGGTTGTAATACGGGTCCGATTTCTGGTTTCATACAAAAACGCATATTTATTTTGAATTGAATGACGGTGAAATTTTATTTATAAAAATGAAAATGAACAAAACAAACACCAAAGGAGAAACTAAAAGGGAAAATTTAAATACCAAAGGCAGCCCAACTGAGATACATGTGACTGTCACATGATCGTAGTCGCGTGACTAACTGACCTGATCGCGTGACAAATACGCGTGACATGATGTACACAACACATTCGAAGTTCTTTGAAGCTAGTCATGTTGTTGTTCAGGCTTTCTAATTGTGTTTTCATCCTCGCTTGGTTTAGTTTTAGCGTCGTTTCTAAACCCATTGGAAGAAATAGTCACGAAGACTTCAACGATCGACCGATTATAGGTGAGTGAAGTGTTGAGGCGCTATTTTAGCAGGTGACACTGAACCATAGTCACTCTGGGTTTTTCTATTGACATATTTTATCTAGTCAGTGTCCCTAATTAGTTTGTAAATAGCTAAATACATTGATACTGATTATTTGTTATTATTTCAAACCCAGTAAATGTCATTGCATGTTCTATCTTTTTGGCTTATTTCCACCCGTGACCGCGTGCTCAAACAAAATATTTTTTTGCATCAAAAGTTCAGCCAATATAAAACCCGCAAGGACCTAGTCACTCAAATATAGCAATTGAGTCTAAAACAAAAGAATGCACACGGTTAATGTCACATGATGGCTTATCATCTATGTGGGCTTCTTTGTCATGCCATTCATAACTATGCATAAGACTAACAGACAATTCAATATTAAAGGTGCTGTTTATAAAAGGTAGTTTTATCGTATCTTTTAATAGGTGTTCTTGCTCAGGAAACTCCAGACGAAGTGGTTAAGTTTGGTAAAACTTTTATTCCTGCATCGTATATAAAGTACCTTGAGTCTGCAGGAGCTAGAGTTGTCCCCATAAGGTATTATTGCATGCCAATGCAGCTAACTATGCTGGGTCTACACAAAGTCTAAAATAATGCAATGGTATGTTTGGTATGTGTTTGGTATGGCAGTGTTTGGTATGGCAGTGTTTGGTATGGCAGTGTTTGGTATGGCAGTGTTTTTGGTTTATGGCAGTGTATTTATGGCATGGCAGTGTTTGGTATGGCAGTGTTTGGTTGGTATGGCAGTGTTTGGTATGGCAGTGTTTGGTATGGCAGTGTTTGGTATGGCAGTGTTTGGTATGGCAGTGTTTGGTGGTATGGCAGTGTTTGGTATGGCAGTGTTTGGTATGGCAGTGTTTGGTATGGCAGTGTTTGGTATGGCAGTGTTTGGTTGGCATGGCAGTGTTTGGTATGGCAGTGTTTGGTATGGCAGTGTTTGGTATGGCAGTGTTTTTGGTATGGCAGTGTTTGGTATGGCAGTGTTTGGTTGGTGGTATGGCAGTGTTTGGTATGGCAGTGTTTGGTATGGCAGTGTTTGGTATGGCAGTGTTTGGTATGGCAGTGTTTGGTATGGCAGTGTTTGGTATGGCAGTGTTTGGTATGGCAGTGTTTGGTATGGCAGTGTTTGGTATGGCAGTGTTTGGTATGGCAGTGTTTGGTATGGCATTACAGAGTATAATGTGGAAGTTATTTAAATCCATTGGTCATCGATTGTTTTATACTCAACAGAAATGATCTTTCTGATCAAGAACTACAGCATCTATTTTCCTCTATAAATGGGTAAGGAATCTAAATTAAGGGGTTATCATGTAGGGGGTTTGAACGAAACCCCTGAGCCCCCTAGATGCATGACCACCGGCAGCCGATAAACACAATATTTCTCACTTGATTTTCATGTTCTGTATTTAAATTTGTGAGATTAAGTTTTGTTCAGATGTAGCTGATCAGACAGGAATTGTTCTGCACTTCTTGTCTTATGGGATTCCTGTGGCACGAGACTAGGGACTTGGTTCAGTTCATAATTGCAATTAAAATACCATAAATTATGTAATATTTTATTGAACACTGATCCCTCTCTTGTAACTTTTTGCACCACAGCTAAACCCAATCAAATAAAGTCGCTTTAGTTAATTCATGAACTTAACTGTATTAATGGCAACTAAATGTTTATAAAACATTGCAGTGTACTCTTTCCTGGAGGAGATGTAGATTTGTGGACATCAGGATATGCCAAGACAGCTAAGGTCATATTTGACTTAGCAATCAAGGTAGGCAATGTATACAATACTATAACCTCTGTTAACAATAGACTTAAATACTTGACATGCATGAGAGAGGGCCAGGGGAGGCGGAGAGAAGTGATCAGGTGAGGGGGAGAGAGGGCAAGCAGGGGCGGATCTAGGGGAGGGGTGCAGGAGGTGTACAGACACCCCCCTCCCCCCCACCCCCACCTGGATGAGATAATATCTACTGTGTTATTGATGCTTGAGTTTGTGTACGTCCTGATCATAAATGGTGCACTCCCTCCCCATCTTCTCACTCTCCCTCGCCATCTTCTCACTCTCCCTCCCCATCTTCTCACTCTCCCTCCCCATCTTCTCACTTTCCCTCCCCATCTTCTCACTCTTCCTCCCCATCTTCTCACTCTCCCTCCCCATCTTCTCACTTTCCCTCCCCATCTTCTCACTCTTCCTCCCCATCTTCTCACTCTCCCTCCCCATCTTCTCACTATCCCTCCCCATCTTCTCACTCTCCCTCCCCATCTTCTCACTTTCCCTCCCCATCTTCTCACTCTTCCTCCCCATCTTCTCACTCTCCCTCCCCATCTTCTCACTCTCCCTCCCCATCTTCTCACTCTCCCTTCCATCTTCTCCTCTCCCCATCTTCTCACTCTCCCTCCCCTTCTTCTCACTCTCCTCCCTATCTTCTCACTCTCCCTTCCCATCTTCTCACTCTCCCTTCCCATCTTCTCACTCTCCCTTCCCATCTTCTCACTCTCCCTTCCCATCTTCTCACTCTCCCTTCCCATCTTCTCACTCTCCCTTCCCATCTTCTCACTCTCCCTTCCCATCTTCTCACTCTCCCTTCCCATCTTCTCACTCCTCCCTTCCCACTCTTCTTCTCACTCTCCCTCCCCATCTTCTCACTCTCCCTTCCCATCTTCTCACTCTCCCTCCCCATCTTCTCACTCTCCCTCCCCATCTTCTCACTCTCCCTTCCCATCTTCTCACTCTCCCTCCCCTTCTTCTCACTCTCCTTCCCATCTTCTCACTCTCCCTCCCCATCTTCTCACTCTCCCTCCCCATCTTCTCACTCTCCCTCCCCTTCTTCTCACTCTCCTCCCCATCTTCTCACTCTCCCTCCCCATCTTCTCACTCTCCCTTCCCATCTTCTCACTCTCCCTTCCCATCTTCTCACTTTCCCTCCCCATCTTCTCACTCTTCCTCCCCATCTTCTCACTCTCCCTCCCCATCTTCTCACTCTCCCTCCCCATCTTCTCACTCTCCCTCCCCATCTTCTCACTTTCCCTCCCCATCTTCTCACTCTTCCTCCCCATCTTCTCACTCTCCCTCCCCATCTTCTCACTCTCCCTCCCCATCTTCTCACTCTCCCTTCCCATCTTCTCACTCTCCCTCCCCTTCTTCTCACTCTCCTCCCCATCTTCTCACTCTCCTTTTCCCATCTTCTCACTCTCCCTTCCCATCTTCTCACTCTCCCTTCCCATCTTCTCACTCTCCCTTCCCATCTTCTCACTCTCCCTTCCCATCTTCTCACTCTCCCTCCCCTTCTTCTCACTCTCCTCCCCATCTTCTCACTCTCCCTCCCCATCTTCTCACTCTCCCTCCCCATCTTCTCACTCTCCCTTCCCATCTTCTCACTCTCCCTCCCCATCTTGTCACTCTCCCTCCCCATCTTCTCACTCTCCCTTCCCATCTTCTCACTCTCCCTCCCCTTCTTCTCACTCTCCTTTCCATCTTCTCACTCTCCCTCCCCATCTTCTCACTCTCCCTCCCCATCTTCTCACTCTCCCTCCCCTTCTTCTCACTCTCCTCCCCATCTTCTCACTCTCCCTCCCCATCTTCTCACTCTCCCTTCCCATCTTCTCACTCTCCCTTCCCATCTTCTCACTCTCCCTCCCCCTTCTTCTCACTCTCCTCCCCATCTTCTCACTCTCCCTCCCCATCTTCTCACTCTCCCTCCCCATCTTCTCACTCTCCCTTCCCATCTTCTCACTCTCCCTCCCCTTCTTCTCACTCTCCTCCCCATCTTCTCACTCTCCCTCCCCATCTTCTCACTCTCCCTCCCCATCTTCTCACTCTCCCTCCCCTTCTTCTCACTCTCCTCCCCATCTTCTCACTCTCCCTCCCCATCTTTTCACTCTCCCTCCCCATCTTCTCACTCTCCCTCCCCATCTTCCCCTTTCAAAGCTTCCCAAGCTATAGTTAAATGGCTCTGTTATGTGAAAGGACA
This sequence comes from Actinostola sp. cb2023, assembly GCA_033675265.1. Lineage (NCBI taxonomy): Eukaryota > Metazoa > Cnidaria > Anthozoa > Actiniaria > Actinostolidae > Actinostola > Actinostola sp. cb2023. The sequence continues at coordinate 83,507 of JAUJYZ010000061.1, forward strand.
CAATGTTAATATTACGGTCATTTTTCGTTAAGGCAAATGATGCAGGTAATGTCTTTCCATTGTGGGGAACATGTCTTGGCTTTCAAATGCTACATGTTTTGGCAGCAAATGGGAAAGATGTTTTGACATTCTGCAAAGGAGAAAATGTTAGTTTACCCCTTAATTTCACTGAAGGTAAATATTTTACGTATTTTGTGTGTTACTCTCTTAGTCTTAGTCAGCTCATGATTGTGTTCATGTCACAGGCTACCAACATAGCAGAATGTTCAGTCAAGCTCCTCAAACAATAAAAACGTCCCTTGCTAAACTACCTGTCACCCTCAACATGCATCAGAACTGTGTATCTGTAGAGGTATGTTGCAGGGCCGTACATAACCCAAGGGGGGGGGGGGGGGGGGGGGGCAGTACGTATTTAACAGCAAAAAATAACTAAAAATAGTACAGTTCTCAGTCCTTTTTGGTATCTTTTTCGCCTTGCTAGGGGGGGGGGGGGCAACTGTCCCCCTGTGCTGTGTACGGCCCTGTGTTGTAATCATTTGATATACTCTACTTTCTTTCTCTCGATCTTTCCCTCTTTCTAGTTGTTTCCTTGTTTTATTCCTTCCCTCCATCCTTCCTCCCTCCCTCCCTCCCACCATTCCTTTCTTTTCTTCCTTCCTTTTCTTTCCTTTTCAGTTCCTTCCTTCCTATCTTTCCCTGGTTGCTTGCTTGTTGATTATAGCCATCATTACCTTACTACTATCCTGATCACCAGTCATCATCAACCACCACCATGATCTCGCCAGTTGCTATTGCTATTTTATAACTAGATGAAGTCATGCATCCATACTATCTATCTCATACAGACATATCATCGAGACAAGTTATTAAACACATTTATGAAGGTTTTATCTACCAACATGGACATCGACAAAAAAGTTCACTTTTTGTCCACTGTTGAAGGTTAGTATTATGTGTACAGCTGCCAATACATGTAGACGACCCAAGCATAAGCACAAGAAGCTTTACTTCACTGTGTAAACGGGCCTGACGCAAGCATGTAAGTATAAGCACAAGGACCAAACTCATCTTCTCGTTTCTTGTACGTTGGTCCTGTTTAGTGACACATTCTTATGCTCTGCGCTTGTGATTGTGACGCATAAGGATCCTTTCCTTATGGTTGCACTTACGCTTGCGTCAGGCCCGTGGGCTATAGTCCGCTTCTGTCGCTAGTGAAAACTGTGCTTTAGCAGTGCAACAATCATTACTATTGTTGCCATATCCATATCATCCGTGTGTGACATTCGCGCGCCAAATTCTCTCGTTGATTTCACTTAAAGTGCAAGGTAGGTGTGTGCGAACTCAAGACACAATACTCACCGAATTTCTTTTGCGCAGTGAGCCTCACATTAAAGACGAAGTGCATGACGGACTAGTTGTATTACCAGCAGTGACAACCCCAGTAACTAATTATCATAATTTATAAAATGTTTTTCTTCTTGTAGCGTCTAAGTA